>LPNX010205165.1:377832-399719 GCA_001517045.1 Pseudotsuga menziesii | reverse complement strand
CCACACAAGAACCAGCAACTCTCATAGAAGAAGTGCTGGAAGACACTGTCTCACAAGAGACAATACTCCTCCCTTTGAAAATTTTTATTGATTTGGATTTAGAGCAGGAAGAACATTATAAAAAGGAGATTTCAGATCTCACAACAGAAGTTTCATCCCTGAGGATGGAAGTAATTAAATGGAGAAGTCAAGTGGAAGAAAACCAGAAAAAGACAATTGCTTTGGATGAGCACAAAAGAATTATTAGAGCGCTGGAAGAGCAGGGGGCTGAAGAACGTATGGGCCACAGAGTTCAGGTAGAGGAGTTGCAGAAGGAGATGAAGAAATTGAAAAAATTCTCATCCATGCAGAAGGATAAGGATCAAATGGATGCCCTATCCCGAGAACTCATAGGCACTGGGAATCCCTCTTCCTCTTATCCAGTGTTTCTCTTCGAGCAGTTTGTCTGGTTTAAATTAAGGGCTGTACAGGAGGGGAGGTCATTTGAAATTGCAACCTCATAAAATTTTTTGGAGACATTCCTTGGGAGCAATTTTGAAGAGCAGAACTTGCTATGTGAATTATACCTGCACGAGATGGCGTGCCCTTTGGATCGGCACTCAAATCTTGTTCCCTTTGCAGGTGATGTTCAGCTACGAGCCTTTGCCTCTTTTGTGAACAATCATGTTCAGTGGGAAAGGTCTTTTCAGACCTTTTCCCACAATGAAGGCCATACTAATTTATGGATTCGAAGTGAGCCCCAAAATCCTGGCATTCTTGTGGCTCAATACAAGGGTTTTCTTTCCAGCCCTTCCCGAGCACAACATGTCATGAATTTGCAGGAAGAGGTAATCTCCACTTGTACAAAATCCATTTCTAGACAGCAGCAGATTGCATTAGAGGGCAGCCGGCACAGATGGCAGGCTGCCTCCTCTGCACTGAGAAACAGGGACCCCTATTGCTTTAAAAATTTTAAACATGCACTCTCAAGAGTCAAGGGTTATGTAGGGTGTATGAAGGAATGTGGAGTCAACTGGCTGGGTTTAAAGTTCAAATTTCCTCTTATTTGGTGGCCAGCAGAACCATACAACATGGATTTTTCCATGACTAGGGCAGAGGAGCGGAAATGTTGGCAGTTTTGGGTTATTCACAGAGGTTTTCTGAAGGCAGATAAAAAACCTGAGTTTCCCTACAATTTTTCTTCTCTCCACGAACAGAGCTCAATGCAGGATTCAGATTCCGAGTGAAGCAGGGTGTTGCATGAGGACATGCAACAGGGTAGTTGGGGGGAGATGTTGAGTCCAAATTTGGTCCCTTTTTAACCACCTTTAATCACCTTTCTTCCCTTGTTTTACACTGCTTAGCATGCCAATCAGACTGACTTTCTTCACTTTATTCCCTAAATTGTCAAGGTAAGACTGATTATTGTTTTACCTTATTAATGCTTATTCTTGTGACAATTAAGGCTATTTATCTCTCGAAATTGTGCTAATATGTGTGATCTATGAAGATAATGTGAGATGAGCAGAATGCAGGGGGATAACGCTGAACAAGTCTAGGGACGAGGGATGGTCATGACACAAAAGGGATCCTCAACCTGTCCATCATCGATTGAGGCACGTGACATTCCAGACAAGAGCCGGTCAGAGTAGCCATAACAGAATGTGCTATGATCGAGGGATCTCCAGTGAAGCTGCTCGAATATTATGGTGATCTGAGAAGATCGCCACTTCTGGGCCAATCAACAGTCTTCTCGCACTTTCTATAATTGTATCATGCCATGTCTTGTAACAACCGGTGTTATTCAGGGCGCCTGAAGATCAGAGATCTTCATGGCTGCCCTTTGTAATAGGATTGGATGTTATCGCTTGTATGTATAAATGCAGAAGGCTGTCTCGACCCAGGGGGGTTGGAAAATAGTTAATTCATTCGGTGTATTAACAGCGGGAGCAATCTGTAATAATCCTTCCTTTTTAATACAAAGAGTTACTGCTGGTTTAAGGGAGCTGTACATTGTTCATCCAATGTCTTTGTGTGAAGGCTGGGCCCGCCTTCCGCAGAGATTGCTGAGTTAAGGTAGGCTCTTTTAATTTGTGGTTGTGTGATGTTTCGTTAATCATATTTTCTGTGTGCGCATCAGTAGTGTGTGTGATTTACAGCATTGCATTTTCCTAAGATCAATAACTGTAACAGTCGACTGAGTAGATAATCTTTATGCAATTTATTCAATAGCTGTACACAACTCTGTTCATCTCATGGTTTCAGGTTGACATCCCACGAACCCTGTGTAATTCTTGGATTGTTATAATTGTTGATCTTTATTTCTGCAATTCAATTCTTAGAATAGCCGAGCTTGATCTGTCGCAATTGAATTTCTAGATTACAATTAATTTATGGTTACAGATTCCGAGTGTGATTAGATCAATAGGCAATTCCTTTAATTTGGGCTGTGAATAGGATTTCCTTTCTGTCAGTAATTGTTGATTTCATTTCTGGTTGATGCATAGAAGGGCAAGGTTGAAATTGTAGAGTTAGAAGATTGGTGGGATCACACAAAGTTTGAGGGATGAACATAGTTGTTTAAGAACAGTATTCACTACAATGATTTGGTGTTTAGCATATATTGTGCACTTACCCTTTGAAACAAAAGACTTCCTCGGGTTGACAATGAATTTCGTAAGCTCTGTGTGTTGATAATAACTTATCTGCATTTAGGGTGCTCGACAGTCAATAGGCCATTGGTAAACATTATTGTAATGTTTCCTTCAAGCTTATATTTCTTGAGGGAAATAGTACTTCAAGAGAGGAGAAAAAAGTTGAATGTGTTGCTGAAAATTTTCAAAAGAAATCAAGATCGTGGGTCCTTCAATTATTGTGGAAGTCATCATAGAAAATGCATGTTCACGCAAAGAAGATGGGGCAATTATTGACACATGGTATGCCCATATTTTCTAGACCCCTTCTGTGGTGCATAGTTTAAATCTTGCTTTTAAATCTATCCAAAGAAGAAAGAGAAGCTCACATTTTTATCAGTAACCACCCAGATGCATAAGTTATGGATAAGGAATTTTAGATTCCAACTTTCATAGGTTGGATAAACTAGAGTTACATCACCTTATACAATGATAAGTGATTAGTATACATAAGGGAAGCTTTGTCTTGATCCATGGTGGAAAATATGGAAACATATGCCACTAAAAAACAAACCAATTAGGATACCATTCTTGATGGGGCTTCACGAATTCAAGTTGAGATTTTTGTTTTCAATATTGAAGCCACTAGTTGATTTGCTATGACTTGGTTATTCGGATATACCTATGTTGGGTGACATTTATGAGGGAATATGTTGGAAACAATTCAACAACTTCTTGAAGAGAAAGACCCTATTTTGTATGGTAGCATAAAATACATAATCATTAGTAGATGAAAAAATACAAAACTCCTTTGCATGTTTAGCTTATGCCTTGAATCCAAAGTATTTTGACGGGGTGTACTTGGCTAAATTTGGGTGTAAGAGGAGGGTCCCAAACAAAGATAGTGGGGTGGCCAGTGGTTTTAGATCAACAATTTAAAATATTTTCTCTAATTTGATGGAGCTCTTAGAGCTAAACAACCAATTCACTTCATTCATCAGAGGAATTGGTGCACTTGGAAATGTAAACATAATAGCTAATAGGGAAACTATGAATCCTTTTGCATGGTGAGGATATTATGGTGGCCAAACTCCAGAGTTACAAAAACTTACATATATATATTTTTGTCAAATGTTTGCACCTCTTCTACACAGATAAACTGGAGTGTTTGTGAATTCATCCATTCAATGAAGAGAAACAAAATCCATTCAACGAAGGTAGAAGATCTTGTGCTAGTCAATCAAATCTCCACCCCGTCTCTCGATCAAATCTAGAGTATAATGAGGTCCTTCAAAGCTATGGGATAAGAATCCTGAAGATGCATGTGATACAATTGATTTCTTAATGGTTAACCTTTCTTTGGTTAGTCCTTCTACAAATCCATTTTGTGTTGGGGATTTAGGTGCGACATCCATGCATAGGTCTCACTTGGTTGTGACAGGTTCTTCTACCTATGTTGTTGCTTGGTAGGATGGTATTCATATTGCATCATCTACCCATATTTTTTGTATGATCACTCTAGGGAATTAGGTGTTGTTCCATTTGAGGATGTGGACGGTAATGACTATTTGTGGGATGTCTTTACTAGTATTTTTTTTTAACCTTGGACATGTAGAGTTTTTGAAATAAGCTCAAATTTTGTCATTTTCAAAAAAATTTAGCCTTTATCATTACCACTTTGGCATATTATGAAATTAAAGTATTTGAATTTAAATTTGATATTTATATAAGGCTTGGCTGGCTCATCCCAATCTGTCTAGAAAGTATATATTTCATGAAATGAAATCTGAAAATTCAATTTGTTTTCGGTTTAGAAAATTAAATATATAAAATCTATGATGTTATGATGTATCGATTAGAAATCTGAATCAAGATGTCTGGTATTAAGTATTTTCTCATTGATATGCTTTAATTCAGATTTGAGATTTTATTTCTTTCTTTTTCAATTTACAAATATATTTATTAAAAAATTAAAAGTTAAGATTTAGATTTTATTTCTTTCTTTTTCCATATAAATTAATGTTTACACATATATTTATTAAAAAAATTAAAGTTAAGGGTTATGAGTCTCCCATTCCTAATTTCAAAAGGAGTGTCACACCCCCACTGAATTCTTCTGTCCATGATCATGATTCATGTAACTTTTGCTATAGACACACAGACCCATCTTTAACCAGGCATTTCAACAAGGAAAGCAAGAGGAATTTCCCATGTCCATCTAAGGTCAAATTTCATTTTGGTTTGTTGTAATGGGAAAGTGAAACAAATGCATAAATCTCATAAAGGTTTGTTCTGATAGGAAAGTGAAACAAATGGAAACAAACTTTGGTGGCTAAAGTTTTCTCTTCTTGGCATCGAAATAGAAAATTCTATGTTCTTTGCATAACTAATTTTTTCTCAGATAAAGAAACAGTCATAGTTACAAAACTTATTTTCTCATCAAAAGGAACAATCATATTAACAAACTGCAGAGTAAAGAAGGGAACTACATAATTATATGGTTAGCAAGACACAAAGAAATGTTGATGAACATGGCCTGTTTCTGATTGACATGACTCCCTTACCTGAAAGGAAGGAAATGTGCTATAATACTGTCTCCCATTGCTTGTTATTTGGAATAAATCCCAATTTCATTTGGCCAGTCTTCTTTAAATGACTCTCAAAGCATCTAATTGCCTAGAAGCAAAAAAGATAATCAAGGAGAATGAGGACTAAATAAGGAATCTAATGATCTGTATGTGATCGGTGCTCTAATTACCTATTGATAAATTGGATCCACCCCTTCAGGGACTGGATTGAGAAAGTCACGAACTAACAGATAAACCATTTCTGTTTCAGTTGGCCAGTCTTCTTTAGACTGTATCTTATTTGTGCAATAAGCAACAAAACAAAAATTGCATCATTATGTTTGCAACTTGTAACGCACTCTGTACATTCTATGAATTCTGAGTTGCCTTTGGATCATTCAAATAATGAACAATAATTGTGCAATTCTAATAATGCTAAATTTTCAAAGAGTAGTCCCAATTTCCAAAGGCAATTCTGGAAACTATGCGAGAGCAACATTACAATGCCATATATCAAGAGAAAACAATCTGCAAGATGTTTAGCAATTCCAGAAGCGATGAGCTTGCCTAAACATTAAATTCTGCAAACTCTTCTATAACCAATCAAATACAGAGAGCGTTAATAGGGCTTTGTTTCTATTCTCCATATAGCATATGCCCTGTTTGTGCTCAGTGTTAAACATTAAGGCCTACAAACAGTTTAGTGGACTGTTCAGCTTTCTATTGTCAGCTGGGCTTTGCTTTGGACTTTTCTGTAGCCTGGTTGTACAAGAATGTCCCCAATATAGCAATGGCCGAACCAAATGCGTTGAGAGGCTTAATGGGATTCCTGAAGACAAGAACAGTGGCTACAATGACCACTATCCTTTTCATTGTGTTACCGACAGAAAATGTCAAGGGGCTGATTTCATCAAGTGCTTGGTACGAAGTCTGGTTGTAGAGATGATAAAATATTCCAGACAGAATGACCCAAATGTAAAATGTGGAGTTCCCAATTGCAGCTATTGCCTTGTCATACCCTGCCATCCATTGGGAACCTTCAACAACAATGGCAGCAGGGAACAGATAAAACAGAGATAAAATTGTTATCCAACCATATAAATTCAACCCATCAATCTCCTTGAATTTCTTGAGACTCTTTTTGGAGTATATATTTCTGAAAACAAAACCTACATTACTAATCATGGCTCCCCATAAGCCCTGAAAATTGAAAGTAACCTCTGTAACTGCAGCCAGGGAGCAGCCGAAAACAATGGGAATAATAGAAAGCCAGACAAGTATAGGATAGGTTTCCCCAAGGAAGGAAGAAAAGATGACAGTAAACACTGGCTCTGCAGATTTAATAACATGTGTGAAAGACACGGCCACCTTTGAGAAGGAGACACAGGCAGAAATATGCCCAATAGTGTGGAAGAGCGCAGGACCGAGAAGAGCAATTACAAACTCCTTCGTTACAGGAGGGCAGGGCTGTAATTTAAAACCCCATAATCCCAACATCCAAACTGCACCACTAAACAGCTGAAAGGATGCCAAAAGCCAAGGGTAAGGAAAAACATTCAGTACCTTCTTGTTATAAATATTAAAAATCACATTGTGAAAATACCATAGCCCGAAGTATGTACCCAATTTTAGGGTTCCAAGCTTTTTTTCTTGGTCCTCGGGAATCTCAGAACTTTTGGCTCTGGCTTCGGTGAATCGGCACTGGCTCCATTGCTAGCGGCTGCTCTTGAAACCGTAATAAGGCGAGATGAACCATGCGCACGGAGTGCAGAGATTTGAGAATCATAAAGTTTTGAAAAAACCAATGAGGAATTGCTGGAAAAGTGAGAACCCAAAAGGTGTTTGATGGGATTTCTGGTGCAATTGCAATGCACATTGGAGTACGGAGGCTTGCACATAGTGCTGGAAATGTACAGAAGCTGGGCAGATGCCATTGTTTTATCAATTATGCTTGCAAACAATAACAAGCTACAAATATTCCAATCTGATCCTATGAATCACTGTAAGGACCTCCTTTTTTTGAATTTTGATGATAATATTCAAGATAACAGGCTAACGATGTTTGCACCCCATGTTGATGATATCTATAGAATGGAGTGGACCGGCAATCGGATAGAGAATGGATAGATGGATTTGAGGGATATCTAATATGATGTTTGTCTTTGAATGTCTTGCATATGGAATCATTCATAATACTACCAGTAAGATATCTGTTGAAATGAAGAGTTTTGATGGTTTTTTTATCTGTTTGCTCTTTCTACCCATCTTATTGAAATTGACTCCTCTAAAGCATTTTCAGGTTTGACTATTATTATCATTTATTCATAATTTTGTTTTGTTGATTATTAAAGTGGTATATATATATATTTTTTATAAAATAATATTTAAACAAAAATTATTTAAAAAATTATATAATAATTATGTTAATAAGTATTTAGATATGATTTTAGATTTGTTTGAGCCTATTAACAAGATGAATCCAAGTGTAACATGTGTACAGTAATGATTCATTTCATATAGTAGTATTTTGTTATGCTTAAATGTATTTTGATTAAAATTTAAATAAACTTCAATTAAAAAGTGGTTAATTGTAGCTATAAACAAAATACATTGTTGTTTTATACTACATCTTACTTAATTGTTTTTATCTTTTCAGTAGATTTTTAAGAAAAATCATAGGGCTCAGAAGACTAGGATATGTGGGGAAATTTTCATAGGAAATAGTTTGGGTAAGAATCATAGAGAGGTCTTGTGAGTGGAAAGATATGCACATTAAAATAAAATAAAAAGGATAAACTAATGAGTTCTTTATAATTTGTAGATCACTTTGGAAAGATAAACACAACAAAATAGATAAACTAACGATAATTCAGTGTATAAATAATAAATTGCTCTAAATAACCAAATATAAAAAGATAAAAAGAAGAAGATAACTATGCATGAATACATACAAAAGAAATTGTTTACCTTAAATACATTGTTTTGATTTAAAAAAGTATAAAAAGATTACATATTTGAAGTTTAAAAAATTAGGGATTGAGAAGATATTTATTCAAATGAAATTGTTTAGATTATAAAATGAAATAATAAGAAGTCACATTATGAATAAAACATATATGGATTGGAGATAAATGTATTTGAAAAATAAATAAATAAATAAATAAATGTGTAAAAAATATATACATAAAAAGTATATAAAAATAATAAATTGTTATAGGTAAATAGGTATATGAAGATTAGGGAATGATAAGATAATTAAATATGAATAAATGTAAAATAAAATTGAAGTGGGTAAAGAAATATAAAGAGATTATGGATGAGAAGAATGCCAAATAAAATTGATGTGCATAAAGAAGTATAAAGAGATTATGGATGAGAAAACATGGGTAATAGCATGATAAGGTATATATGAATTGGAAATATGTGTGCATGAAAATGAACAAATTGATAGATATATGAAATAGGAAAGTATAAAAAGACATCCATAAAATGAGAAAATAAATGTATATGAAAATAATTAAATTAATAAATGAGTTAAAATAAAAATTGGTGCATCAAGAAAATTTTAAAAAGATCCACAATAGAATAAGAAAAAATATAATGTTTATCAAAATAAAAGAATATGAAATTTGTATAAAGATAGCTATCAAATAAAAATATTGTTATAGGTAATGTAAATTGATTAAAGTAGTGCATTTTTTGAAAAGAATCATGTTTAAATCTATGTAGAACTTGTTTAAATGATAAGGTTAAGAAAATGCAATCTAGACTGTGTCAATGCAACATGGGGTTCATAACTTTTAATGAAACTAATAAAAAACAATTACAATATTAAAAAAATACTAAAAATATGAATGAAACTAATTTAAATTAAATTAGATAATGAGAGAGGAAATTCTAAAGAGCAATTATCAAGAACATCTCTCACTGAGAAGGAAGTATATAAATAAGGCACCATAAGTTGTGGGGAAGAATTTTCTCCATATCAAGCCAAAGGTGTTTAAAGACAAACTACCGCAAAACTAGAGATATTCATAAGTATGAAGGTTAGAGCTTTAGGACAAATTAATTTGGAGCAATCTATTTATTCTACTTTTTGGACTTTATGATAGGTTTTGGTTAGAACTTGGTAAAACAATTTTTGGTAAAATATAATTTTGGAAGTGTTTAAATTGTGTTTTGGGATCTATAAATAGATTTAGCACCATCGAATATCCTCGTGGCACTAGTATATGTGAATCTAAGATTTTTTAAAGATTTACCAACTCTTAACAAAATAAGGCGAAAAATGTGCTCTAAAAAAGTTGAAAACTTAGAATATTTAGATTATAGTAAGGGGGCTTTGTGGATGTGGAATATTTTGTAGCCTTGGGGAAGTAGACGATTTTGTAGCTTTGAGGATGTGTAAGATCCAATGTGTAGAAATTTAGATATACTGAGCCGGTTGGGGTGGACATTCCACAGTTCTTTAGGATCACAAAATGATTTAGTATAAAAGAAAAGGTTTCGGATGTAAACTTCATCCAATTTTAGAATCACAAGAAGTTTTGGTAAAAGAAAAAGAATTAGGCATATAAAAGGTGGAGAAAACTATAAAGTTAAAAATAAATAAAAATAATAAATAGTTTAAATTAGTTTAAAACAAATGAGAGAGAAAGTTACCAAAAAATTTAATTAAATAATTAATAGATTCATTTAAAAAGATTAAGATAAATAAAAAGATTAATATACTAATTACGAGTGAGAAAATATGAAAAAAGTGGTTTAAAAAAGATTAATATAATAATCAATAACTAGAAAGAAGGAAAAAAAAATTAAGGTAAGGAGAACAAAAAAAATATTGTATTAAATAAAATGATAAAAAATTATATTCAAATTTAAATAACTAGATTATTTAATTTTTTTATATTCAAATAATTCAATTAAAATTATAACAAACTTAATATATAAAAAAGAAAGATGTATAATGAAATAATATGATTATTAATAAAAAATATGAAAAAATAAATTAAGATATAATATAGCCATGAAAGAGGGGATAATTATAAATAAATTTAACTAGGGAATGTAGGCTGAGAAAGCATGGATTTTGGCAATGCAACACGGACTCAAAGTCAAGCCAAAGATATCTTTGGATTCACCGCCATTGCTAAAGTTCATTTCCAGATTATTTTTTGCTAGAGCAAGTTAAATTCTTTTGTATTCTATGAAAATGCAAATGACAACGACAAAAAGACATTAGTGATGTAACGACTTCACTAAAGTATCTGACGACTCCACTCTTATGCTTTAATTAAGGAATTATAAAACATAATTCTTTCCTTTTTCTTAAAATGCTTTATAATGATACAGTCTCAATGTCATATAATTAAAAGTTACAAAATTTTATACCTATTTTATCTAATACACTATGAACATTTTTACCATATAATAATCCAAAAAAAATTCAGTAAAAACACCTCTCACCTTTATGATTTGTTATGGCTTTTTAAGTTCATTCCAACAAGATTCTAGAGAAGGCGTCACGTATTAAAACGACATGACAAAACTGATCCACTCACTCCTTTCGACTGATATATGCAGCCTTCCTGCAGAGGATAATCGAAGCATCTCAGAGAAAAAGGGAAAACAAAGTAATCACCCTGCTAGCAATCCTAGAACCAATTGATTTGAATGTAGAGGCCTCATTAAAGTGCTATTAATGGTGCTCTAGATTGGGCTAGGGTGGATTAATTCCAGCAACTTAAAATGGGGTAAGGATTTTAAGCGGTGATCTCATTTGTCCAGTGGTAAAGGGAGAAGGCGTCAGTTCACAAACCCTACAGTAGGTTGTGGTGTTATGGAGTGGGTAAATGGATTGAGGAGAGCGATTTAGTGGTTGGGTACGTGTTATCCCTCCTTTCCCCATGTCCCTAGAACCTTCACATTAAGTATATAACGAATATAGGTCTGGATCTCCTCTCCCCCACAGTAGGTAGTGTGGTAACTATCCTTCAGTTTGGCTCCAAGATGACCATATATGTGCATAGGAAATTCCTAGAAGCCGAAAATCCCCATTCTTGTTCCTATATTGTACCAAGTCTTCAAATGATAAAAGAACTGGCCTTGATCCTTCTTCCTCATCAAGCATTGATGGTTCAAACAACTTCAACTTCTCAGTATTCACTATGGCATATCCATTCATATAAGTTGGTAGGTCCAACTTGAAAGTATTGCTTATAATTTGTTGTCGGATCTTGAAGGGGATATACTACTATGGAGGAGGAGCTTCATGGAAAAGATATTGAAGGAGGAGTTGCATAGCAACATTTCCTTTTTCTCAAAAGAATGACTGATTGAATCATCATTCTTGCAAGAAACAAATGTAAGAACTGTCTCTAACCATTGTGTGGCAGACAATAAGTTGTTGCTAAAGAAGAATATAATTTTACCATAAATAGACAAATGTAGAGTACTTCAAAATAATGGTCGTGCCTCCAGAGTCTGTACTATTCCAAAGTCCGAGCTACAGAAATGCGTTAGTGGAAATTAGTTTAAAAGTTGCCAATTCTTTTAGATAACGATGTGGAATTCACTTTCTATAAACCATCCGTCAAGACTTGAACCCCCGACGTAGCACTTCATTCATTTTGCTATAATGGGGTTCATCTCAAGTCGGACTTTGGAATATTGTCGTGAAATGAAACACATAAGGCATGCCAAATGAAACATAGGGACACATTCCATTGGGTGTGGGAACTGCACCACAAACCTCCAATTACATTTAATGGTATAGGTACAAGAACTGCACCCTACATCCTAGGCAATAAGGAGGTGTGGGACTGATACCAAATTAATGCTATTTGCATAGTTGCTACTAAAAATTGCATGGAAAAATATATTGAATACCAAGTCGGTATATTTGACATGGTGATGATCAATCCTATCTGCTCTTCTTAAACCTCCATGTCCATGGCTGCGACCACACGATGGTACCAATCTCTAGCGGCTGCCTTCATATGCTCCAATTCCATATCTCTTCTACTTCTACGCCAACCAAGTGAATCTTTGAAGGGAAAAATGAACCATCATTTGTTCTTGTTGTAGGGATAGGATATGAACACAAAATGACCCTTCATCTCAGGGTTTAAGGAGAAACTCTAGTAAATATGATGTTGTTACATAATATGATGATTTCAGTCTCAATGTGAAGCTAGTGGGAGAAAAGTATGATCTTGGTGGTATGGATCCTCAGGTTGCAAGGTAGATGGAGTCTGGTGTACTTTGGGGATTGGATGAACTCATCACTATTTTGGAAATATAAGTTTAAGTAATTTTGAAGATTGGAATAAAAAAAACCTTCTAAGCTCAAACCATGTGCGCTAGAGGTAGTACAAATCTTGGTACGAATACCCTTTATCTTTCTAGATCAAGAGCATCCATTGAGAATTTATGCATGGGTGGTTTTCCAATGTCAAGGTCAACAAGGTGACGTAATGAAGAGGATATCATAGACAAACATGAATCAATCTCACATTCTACCTACTCCGTAGGGGGCTTCAGAGAAAGGCATGGATATATAAGAAGATGACTCTATGAACTACCCACCCATCTAAGCGTGTGTATCATTGTCACCGCATGAAATATCACTAAAGCAATGAGAGGGGTTGTTATGAACTCTACATAATACTAGCATGAGGGAGTGATATCTTAGCATGAATATGCTTTGATAACATTGTGATAAACACTCTCTCTACCATGTTTCAGTATATTCCCCAAAGTTATGGTCCTCTGACCTCACATCCTTATAAGACGGTAGGTGTGGTCAATAAGTGGTAGAGTGGGTTCTTAAATAGAATTTCCTCAAATTGAATTTGGGAAAAAATATTTTCAAGGGTGGTAAGAGCTACATACTCCTTATTTAGTCTATTGTTTTCCAATATAGTCAAGCTAAAGAATGGTACAAAGAAAAGGACCCCTATACATACATATGAAGGGACTATGTCAACCCTTTCACCAAGATGTAAGTAAGAATCACATTGCATGCCTTCCTTTTAGAGAAGTTATAGGTTGTGAATTTCATTTTTTCTAGAATAACTTGAATTTGATGAGTGTCACAAAAGGAAGGGTCTTTGAATGCCCCTCACTAATTGGGACTTCAGAATAATTTCATTTGTAAATTGGAGAATAAAAATAGAAACTTAGAAGAGTAAACAACCAATCGTGGCCCCTAATAGATTTCACATGCTTTCCTATAGCCCATTAATGTAGCGTCTAGAAATTGTAGGAGAGAGTGGGAAACCTTGTTTAATTCCAAAAATAGTATGTACCTCCTCTATCTTAATTATTCTCATATGTATCTTTCAGACAATGGTCTCATAAAGTATCATCACAAGCGATACCACCAAGAGAGGAAGACCCAAATCCTTAATCATGTCAGCTAACAAGTGTTGAGGGGCTATGCCAAGTTCCTTACTAAAGTCCACAAAGCAAAAATAATAACGTTTTTTCCTTAGCCTCCTTGATGATTGAATTCAAAGTTAATATATAATTGATGGTAATATGTTCCTCCTAAATCATACTTGGCCTTTGGCTTTCAAATTTTTGTATTTTCCTATCTAGATATGTGAATGTCTAATATAGTGACAAAGATCTTAGCCAAGGTATAACTAGTCATAATAGTGTTTTTGTTACTGGGATCATTCTAATCTCCATTTTTGTAAAAGGGATGGATGTAATGGGAGGTCCATGAAGGTGGAAAGCCATGGGTCACTGTGTAGTTGAACATGCAATTGATATGGACTACTAAGACATCAATGTGGTAAAGATATTATCTAATCTATAGCCAATCATAATAGTGTTTTTGTTACTAGGACCATTCCATTCTCCATTGTTGTAAATGGTGTGAAAGATATGGGAGGTCCAAGAAGTTTGAAATACATGGTTCACCATGTAGTTAAACATGCAAGTGATATGTGTTAAATATTATATAGCTACGAGACCCATTCACAGGGAGGACGATAACCTAGTCAGTTAACTAGGGTTCCTAGTTAGTTAACTTGACATAGTAAGTCCCTATAAGGTGCCCTAGGGCCCCTAGTAGTCTCCTAGGGTTCTTGGTATGGGACCAAGCAGGTTGATGCCATGGAAAATTCCCTAGCATGTGGCTAGGGCCCCTATCTACCTCTACCATAATCTGCTATGGGACTAGACAATTTCTTGGTCATGAGGACCAAGCAGATTCTACAGGTTGAGACAAAGACATATTATTATGGGACCAGAAAGATACTTGGTTTGGGACCAAATAGTTCCTATAGATACATATTTGGTCACGTAACCAGGTGGATCTTGGTTAGTTAACCAAGATAATGATGTGTGATGCCCTCCTCTCCTACATGAGCTAATTGTCTCTTCAAGGGATAGGACACCCCTTGATAATGTCACTAGCACTTTGGGAGTAGTTAGGAGGACTAGAGGATCACATCATCGAGTTTGGATCTGACTTATATGGTGATGATAAAATCTTACAGTTATTGTATGGAACATATGCCGACAATATAACTTGAGAGAGAAAGATAAAATAGTGTTGTTTCCTCACCTTGATGGTACACCTTGATCTTGTGGGTAAAAGGGTTGTTTCCCCACCTTGATGGTACACCTTTGTCTTATGGGTGAAAGGGATATATTCTCACTTTGTTATGACCCCTCTTGTTGACCTATTATCTGTGTTGACCCCTTGTTGGTCCTTGTGCTAGTGCCCCCTCCTAGTATGGTACCTTGATCCTTTGTTATGATGATGTCTTGACCTTAGTGAACATAATATTATTTTATAACACTCATAAAAGGTAGGGTTAGAAGGATGACCCTTCTAGAAGACTTGTTAAGATTATAAATTTAAGTCCTAAACATTCATTTTGTGTGTATCTTGACAAGAGAATATTGGAGATACGATTCTATGACTATTCTAGGGTTTGTTGCTGCTATTTGGTTTGACATCTACGATTTCTCTGCTGCATTATAATTCTGCCTCTCTTCACCTCTTCAACACAAGTGACACATGACCTCTTCTCAACATGTATAAGGTTGCTAAAGGAAACCGCGACCTACTAAGCTTGTTAAAGGGTGTTGTGAGCCTTTGTTGGGATGCTAAGCTGGGTCGTGAATCATTGTTGGGCTGCTAAGATGGGTTGTGGACCTTCATTGTGCTACTAATTTAGGCTATGACCTTTGTGGGATACTAAGATTGAGTCGTGAACCTTGTTGGTTTTATAGGACTAAGCCATGACCTTTTTGGGCTGTTAATATGAACCATGAACATTTGTTGCGATGCTAAGATGGGTTGTGAACCTTCATTGGGATGCTAGAACTGAGATGTGAACCTTGTTGGACAAGTAAGACTGATTTGTGAACCTTGTTGTGATTATACGACCGATCCATGACCTTTGTTGGGATGCTAAGTAGGGTCGTGACCTTTGTGGGATGCTAGGACTAAGCCATGAACCTTTTTGGTATGCTAGGACTAATCCGTCACTTTTGTAGGATGCTAGCATTGGGATGTGACCTTTTTTAAGTCTGCTAGGGATTCCATGACCTTTGTTTAGCCTGTTGTAGCATACTGTGGCTTGATAAGCCAGTTTAAAAGGCGCCTTTTCCTCACTCAACTTTTTTGGGGCTGCTACAACTATGTATGAAGGTTTCATTTCCTTTGTGAAGGTGTTGTTGTAGTCTGAGGGTGTTAGTATATGATTCAAGGATTCCTTTGTACATTTGAAAGGTGATACTATTTAAGTGTTGTATGACTGTCCTAAAGACTGTCATTCATTGCAAAAAGGGTTTGAATTTTTTTTTATCCTCATTTATGACTGTTTTGGTTATCACCTTGAGGTATGTACTTGTTTAAATTTACTATGGTCTTTACTTGTCTAAATTTACTCTACAACAACCTATCTTTCTCTCTCTCTTAGGTATGTCCATTGTTCCTTTAGTGACTTATCTCCTAAGAGACAAAGTATGATATGAAAATATATTTGAGTATAAGGAAGTATAAACCAATATTGTTTTTTCTAGTTGCTAGTTTTGTTTAACTTGTTCCTTAGTTGATATTTTATTACTGTTGTTGTTATTTATTGTTTGGGTATGCTTCAAATTTAACTTAGGGGCCTTTGGGAGTGTTAAAGTTGGAAGAGACGAAAACTATGTTTTAAATTTATATTGCCTTGTTATAGTTGTACTATTTTGTTTCTAGTACTAGTTTAGAAAGTATTTTCTACATTAAAGTATAAATTTTATTTTTCTGCTTCAAACCCTAAACTGAACCTAATTTTAACATGGTATCATAGATTATGGTTTGTATCTAACTCTATTTTGAAGGCTAACAAAATCTACACAAATACTAAGGTAAGGGTTTGTACTTTAATCAACTTGATTGCATGAGTTACTTGGAAAAATTCATCAAGTTGATAGTAAGGGTTTGAAGATGGATTCTACTTCAGTTAAGTGATAATATAGGCTTGAAGGAGCCTAGAATTTTAATGCATGGAAGGCTAGGGTCTTGAACATCCTGGAGGAGAGTGATCTGGATGATTTGGTTACTAGAGTTATGGAAGAGCCCACAACAGATCAAGGAAGATAAACATTTAAGAAGAAGCAAGCCAAGGAAAATAGAGTCATCTATGACTCAATTAAAGACAATTTGATGCATGTAATAGCTCCTATAAGGATGACTAAAGAATTATTTGATTCCCTAGCAACTTTTTATGAGAATAAGTCACCTACCTAGAAGAGGGTCTAGAAGAAGCAACTTTGTTCATTCAATATGGAAGAGAAGGAGTTAGTTGCCTCTTTCTTCTCAAATATATCTTAGATAAGAGATAAGATCATGGAAATAGGAGTTGCAGTAGATGATGAGACCTTGTGCAAACATCAGTAGATGTTCATCCTACATCTCGGGGGAAATTTCTTACAATAGTAAATGGAAGAGAGATTCAACCAAGTTTTAACAGGTTATGGCATGACTGCTTAGAAGAAGAAGGTAGAAACCAGAGTAGATTTGGGCCTTCAATTGAAAAGGATCATGCCCTAGATACCAAGACAAAGAAGGGAAAAATATTCCCTCAGCACAAGAACATAGGTAAGGGACCTCAAGGTAAGAAAATTCACAAATTAAAATTTTGGTGTTATAATTGTAGCCAACTTGGTCATTATGCAAGAGACTATAAGAAACCACATAATAAGAAATGACATAGAGGGAAGTATCATGCCTCATCTGCTACAAAAGTAGAATACAAGCCTCAACAAAAGAAATCAAGAGCTGAGGCCAAGGATCAAGATCAAAGAAGAGAATGCTTTCTGGTTTCAACACTCTCAGGTTCCATCCCCAACTCATCCGAGTCCTGGTGGATAGATAGTGGATCCATTGAGCATATAGCTGGACTCAAGAGGGTTCTTGTAGATTACAAGGAGAAGAAGTTCAATGTGAAAGTGGAACCAAGAGATAGAAGTACATATGCAATAAAAGGAGTTGGTTCAACTGCATTTCAACTTTATTCATATACGTTATTTTGTTTTGAGGAAATTTTATATCTTCTTCGTTTAAAAAAGAATATTATATTAGTGGCAGTTTTAGAATACGAGGGGCTCTCTGTAGCTTTCTCAGAAGGAAAGGCTATAGTATGGACCAAGGGTGGAAATATGAACTTAGCCATCATGATTGGATTCCATGAAGGTAACCTCTATAAGGTTTCAGGACATGTTATTAAGGCTCTAGTTCATAACCCATTTTAGGATTCAAAGATCAAGATGGAGCCAACTGTGCTCTTCAATCCCTAGCAGAGTGGGATTGTAGAAAAGGAAAGTAGAGATGTGATATTCCATCACTCCAAGGAGTCTTCCAATGAATTATATATGGAAATATATGAGGCATCTCGCTCAGAAAATCAAAGGGAGAAAGCCAAGAAGCCTTTAGTTGATATTGTTGAGAAGTCTATTGAAAAGTTTCAAGGGTGCTCCAATGTGAGCCATGTCACTAATTCAGAATCCTCCACTTATGAGGAGGAAACCAAACAACAGGTTTGGAAAGATGACATATGTAAAGTGATTCTCATCTATCAAGGAGAGTAGGTTGCAAATTTTAGGTGGATCTATGATATCATGCATCTTATTGATATCCAGAGTTGTTTGAAGGTCTCAGAAAATATTGTATTTGATGACAGGTCAGAACAAATCAAGAGGAGGTATCACTATATGAAGTACATGCTGTATTATGTTCTGTCAAGAATATATATTACTGATGTGTTTACTAAGCCTTTGTAAAGTATGAGTACTTCTGGGACAATCTTAGTGTTGCTGCGAGGGAGTGTTAAAGATAATGCAACTACGAGACCCATTCTTAGGGAGGATGGTACCATAGTTAATTAACAAGGGTTCTTGATCAGTTAACTAACAAGAATAAGTCCCTAGAAGGTACCATAGGCCCCCCAACAGTCTCACAGGGTTCTTGGTCTTGGACTAAGTACGTTGATGCCATGGAAAAGTCCCTAACATGTGGTTAGGGACCTTATCTGTCTCTAGGTTATTATGGTATGGGACCATGCAGTTTCTTGGTCACGAGGAACAAGAATATTCTGCAGGTTGGGACAGAGACATCCTGTTCTAGGACTAGGCAGATTCTTGGTTTGGGACCAAGTAGTTCCTATAGATGCATACCTAGCCAGTTAACCCAGTGGATCTTGGTCAGTTAATCAAGATAATGATGTGTGATTCCCTCCTCTCCTACATGAGCTAGGTTGTCTATTCAAGGGATTTGACACCCTTGATGATGTCACTATCACTTTGGGAGCAGTCAAGAGGACCAAAGGATCACATCATCTAGTTTGGGCCTTCCTTATATGGCGATGATAAAAAATTATAGTTATTGTATGGAACACATGTGGACAATATACCTTGAGAGAGGAAGATAAAAGTAGGGTTGTTTACACAACTTGATGGTACACTTTGGTCTTGTGGGTAAAAGGGTTGTTTCCCCACCTTAATGGTACACCTTGGTCTTGTGGGTGAAAGGGTCGTCTTCCCACTTTGTTGTGACCCATCTTACTGACCTATGATATTGTGTTGACCCCTTGTTGGTCCTTATGCCAGCAACCCCTCTTAGTATGGTAACTTGATCCTTTTATTATGATGACGTATTGAACTTAGTTAGCATAATCTTATTTTATAACACTCCTAAATGGTAGTTCTAGAAGGATGAACCTTATAGAATACTTGTCAATATTATAAATTCAAGTCCTAAACATTCATTTTGTGTGTGTCTTGATAAGAGAAAATTGGAGATCTCATTCTATGAAATTTCTATGGTTTGTTTCTACTCTTGGGCTTGACGAATAGGGTTTAGTTGCTGCATTAGAAGGATTCCTCTTTTCACCTATTCAACACAAGTGACACATGGCCTCTGTTAATCCTGTATAAGGATTTCGTGAGAGCTGCTAAAGGTAGTCGTGACCTGTGTAAGCCTGTTAGAGGGTGTTGTGAAACTTTGTTGGGATGCTAAGTTGGATTGTGAACCTTCATTAAGCTGCTAAGATGGACCATGAACCTTCATTGGGATGACAATATGTGTTTTGACCTTTGTGGGCTACTGGTACTGAGCCGTGAACCTTGTTGGGTTGCTAGGATTGAGCCGTGACTTTTGTTGGGATCCGAAGTTGGGCCATGAACCCGTGTTGGTCTGCTAAGTTGGTTTGTGAACCTTTGTTGGGTTGCTAAGATGGGTCGTGAACCTTCATTGGGATTCTAAGATGGGCCATGACTTTTGTGAGCTACTAGGACTGGGATGTGAACCTTGTTGGTTACTGGGACTGATCCATGAACCTTGTTGGGATGCTAGGATTGAGCCATGACCTTTTTTGGGCTGCTAAGTTACATCATGACCTTTGTGGGATGCTAGGATTGAGGCATGGACCTTGTTGTGATGCTAGTACTAAGACGTGACCTTCGTAGGCTGTTAGTACTGGGTTGTGACCTTTGTTGAGTCTGCTAGGGATGTTGTGACCTTTGTTTAGCCTACTGTAGTAGATTACAACTTGCTGAGCTAGTTTAAAAGGTTCCTTTTCCTCACTCAGCTTCTTTGAGGATACTACATCTGTGTATGAAGGTTCCTTTGTCTTTGTGAAGGTGTTGTTGTTGTTTGAGGGAATTAGTAAATGATTCAAGGCTTCCTTTGCACATTTGAAAGGTGATTCTATTTAATTATTGTATGATTGTGCTAAAGGCTGTCATTCATTGAGAAAGGGTTTGAAGTTTCTTTTTATCCTCATTTGTGACTGTTTTGGTTAGCACCTTGAGGTCTATAGTTGTCAAACTTTAGTCTACAACAACCCATCTCTCTCTCTCTCTCAGGTATGTCCATTATTCCTTTAGTGACTTGTCTCCTAAGAGACATATTCTATTATGAAAACATATCTGAGTATACAAAGAATTAGGGTATAGGAGACATAGTCTATAGTGAGAATATGTCTCTCAATGGTGAGCAAGAGGAAAGTGGTGAATTTTGGCCAGTATTTCATGTTCCAAATTTTCACCCAAATGGAATCTTGCGTCTTAATCAGGACTTGGGTATATAGGTGGTAGGCCTCCTTAATCGTGAAAGTGCATTTTCATCTATACCTCCACCTTAATATATATGGCCATTGCAATTAACAAATTTTTCATTTTTGAAGTTCCTTGCACACCCCCTCAATGAGTTCTCCTTGTGGATCTTCATGTCAGTCTCTTGGAGATTTCCAAGGGAAAAATATTGGATATATGTTATATCCTTTGCATGTGCGTGTCGAGCGGAGGTGGGTCTGTCAGTGCTGCATTTGATGATCCCTTTTGGCACCTTCACGAAAAAGAGCGTTAGGTCATTTTTTATGTCGGAAATGAGGACAAGCGAGCCAAACGTTTTTGGCTGCTTTTGGTTATTTTTGGGAATTGGAGGCTATAGAATTCCTATATTGTATTGTGAGTTATTCATAATGGTAATTATAAAATAGGAGGTGTGGTTCCAAGGTTCATTGGTTTTCTCGGTTAAGGGTTTCCAAGGTAAATCTCTATGCTTATGTGTGAATGTTGTGGTTTAATATTTGTTTTTATTAAAAGAGTCTATATGCTTTGCTTCTTTGCATAGGTTTAAAACTTACAAGTGGTATCAGATCTCGATTATTGGCATCAGGGGGACGCCTTTGTTGTTGAGGGTTCGACGCGGTTGATAAATATTGGGTATCTAATAAACCTGGGTTTAGTGAGAGCTTTGTAGTGTCGATTTGTGCATTGAAAGAGAATGGAAAGCAGTCCGAGAATTGAGATCGAGAAATTTAACGTGTTAGAATAATCAACCCATAGTATTTACCCACTTAGACATTATTTCATTTATTTTGTCTTATTTGCCTAGTCCATGAGTCCCACCATGTGCAAGTTGCTAATTGCCTATCCATAGAGGTCAAACTTGCCATCTTTGACTCATGTAGCGCCCTTGAGAGATTTAGGAATCAAATCTGCTTTATTCCTGGCCTCCTAGGCGCCCATCTGCTTTTTCTGCTTTATTCCCTGCTTTTTCAGTGTTTTAAGGCACATAGGAAAGCAAGACTAGGTGAGGTGAATCAGCTTTGTTGCCTCTTCCTCCTCCACTCATTACTCCATGCTTTTGCATGTATGAGCTTCCATTTGACCACTCTTTAGCTTGCCCATGCGCCCT
>LPNX010205165.1:351996-373292 GCA_001517045.1 Pseudotsuga menziesii | reverse complement strand
TACAGCTCCATATTCAGTCTCCATTGTTGATAATTTTGCATGATCAATTGTTAATTGCTGTGAGTGAAATTAATCTACTGCAGGCCTGAATTTATACATAACGGCCATAATTTTGAGCTATGGAATCTAAAAAATGGAGGAGCTTCTTGTAGACTGGGAGTAGTGGATTGTTGTGGATCCAGATACGAAACCCACTGGAATGTCACAAGATGATTGGGATAAATTAGAAAGAAGGGTGAAGAGTAAAATACAATTATTCTTACTAGGATCTGTGTTGTTGAATGTATCTAGTGAAGACAGTGCAGTAAAAATTTGGGGGAAACTAGGGAGTTTGTATCAGTCAAAATCCCTTGTGAACAAGTTGTTTCTGCAAAAGAAATACTTTCACCTAAAAATGGGTGAAAATGAAACTATAATAGAGAATCAGAATGTCTACAATACTCTAGGAATTTGGATAACCTCTGTTGGCATTAAAATGGCCAAAGAAGATAAATGTATTACATTATTGTCTTCTTTTCCAGATTCTTGGGACAATCTAATTGCTACAATAGGTAGTGATAGCTAGGCGATCTTAAAACTTGATGAAATAGTATCATCCCTACTATCAGAAGAGATGAGGTGGAAAATAATGGATAATCATAGCATGGATTCGTTGTCTATGATAGGTCACCCCAATGAGATAAAGAAAAATAAAGGACTCGGGGAGAGATCTAAATCTAAGGGTAGATCCAAATCCCCAGGAAAATGAATAAGGAAGTGCTAGAAATGTGGTAAAGTTGGGAACTATAGAAAGGATTGCTGATCTAAGAATGTTGAGAAAGCAAAGGTATCTAGGGATACCCCTTCCACAGAGGCGAAAAACTCCTCAGAAGAAGGAGGGGATGTGTACCTAACTTCCATGAGTAATCATTCAGAACGTAATACATGGTTGATTGAATTAGGTGCATCATGTCATATGACCCCTCATAGGGAGTGGTTCTGTGAATATGAAAACTACAATGGAGGAGATGTGTACTTGGGAGATGATTCACCAGCCAATATCATTAGATGTGGTAAGTCAAGCTAAAACTGAAGGATGGAAGGATTAGAACTCTACCTAAATTGTTACACATTCCAAATCTAGCAAGAAACTTGTTATCTATTGGAAAGATGAATGTTGCAGATGTGAAGACTATGTGTGGAGATGTTGGTTTCAAGATGGTTCGAGGTTCAATGGTATTGATGAGGGGAATTTGGTATGGAACTTTGTACAAACTATTGGGAAGCACCATCATTAATGAATGTAACCATTCTATTGTGCCTGAGAAAGGAGGTAAATATGATAGAACCCTGATTTCATCATGAGGAAAGACAATGCTATGGCATCAAATATTGGGGCATATTGGAGAAAAGGGCCTTCGATCATTACACGGTAAAGGTATGGTTGAAGGTACGACTGATTGCACTTTGGATTTTTATTTCTGTGAATATTGCATATAGGGAAAAAAATTGAGTAATAATTGCATCTGGTGATACAAGAGCAAAGGGAATTCTAGTATTAATAAATAGTGATGTGTTTGGACTTGTGTATATTCCATCATTAGGAAAATATATGTATTATGTTTCATTTATAGATTATTTCTCAACGAACACATGGATATATTTCCTTTGAAATAAATCTGAAGTATTTGCTAAGTTTAAAGAATTTGGCTCTTGTAGAGAATCAGTCAGAAAAGAAAATGAAGGCGTTGAGGGAAGATAATGGTGGAAAGTTCCGCAGGAATGAATTCAAGGACTCCTATAAGAAGTGTGGTATATCAAGGAAAAAGAATACCCCCTACACACCTCAATAGAATGGAGTTGCTGAAAGGATGAATATGTACTTTGATGGAAAATGCAAGAAGCATGCTAAGCAGTGCTAGGATAGGACAATAATTCCGGGCAGAAGCAGTGGAGACAACATGTTACTTGGTAAATTGGTCACCCACATCAGCATTTATTTATAAAACTCCACAAGAGGTTTGGAATATTAAGAAACCCTCTATTAAGCATCTGAAATTTTTTGGTTGTGATGCTTATGTACATGTTCCAAAGGAGAAAAGGAGAAAGTTGGATAACAACTATGAGAAGTGTATCTTTATTGGCTATAAATATGGCATGAAAGGTTATAAGCTTTGGAATCCTATAACTAAGAAGAATGTTTATAGTCAAGATGTTGTGTTTAGAGAGTTCAAAGAATTCCCCATAAATGAAGTGACTCCAATGGAAAAGGAACCAGAGAAAATAGAGTTTGAGTTAGAAGGAGAAGAGCCTGAATCAACATAAGAAGTCGAATAAGAAGAAGAAGAACCTCATACCCCAGTTTTGAGGAGATCATCTCGAGAAAGAAGGAAACAAGAAAGGTATTCCCCTCCTGATTTTTGCTCTCATTTTTCTTTGTCTATTACTGATGATGAGCCTATAAATGTGAGGGAAGTTGTTGGTTCAAAGGATAATGATATCTAGAAGAAGGCCATGGTTGAAGAAACAGATTCCTTGGACAAAATTGAAGCTTGGGATCTAGTCCAATTACTAGTTGGAAGAAAATCCGATGGGAGAAAATGACTATTTAAAACAAAGTTGAATGCAGAAGGTAAAGTGGAGAAGTATAAAGCCCGCTTGGTAGAAAAGGGACATTCTCATGTAGAGGGAATTGATTTTGGTGAAATGTTTTCTCCTGTTGCAAAATTAAATTCTATTTGGTTTCTTCTTTCTATTGTTGTTTCTTATGACCTTGAAGTAGAGCAAATGGATGTGAATACAACGCTCTTACATGGGGATTTGGAAGAAGAGATCTACATGAAACAACCAGAAGGGTTTATAGTAAAGGGAATGAAAGAGTTGGTATGTAAAGTAAAGAAGTCGCTTTATTGTCTAAAGCAATCTCCAAGGATCTGGTACCAAAATTTTGATACATATATACTTTGATTGAGGTTTGTGAGAAGCAAATATGATCACTGTGTATCCTACAAACAAGTTGGTGATCACTTCATTAACATAGTACTATATGTTTATGACATATTGTTGATTGGAAACAAAAAAGACGTTATAAAGGAGGCGAAGTCTCAGTTGTCCTCCAAATTTGATATGAAATATCTAGGTGCTGCAAACTTCATTCTGGGAATGGAGATAAGAAGAGATCGTGCAAACAAGTTGATCTTCTTAAATCAAAGAAAATATGTTTCAATGAAAATACAGAGATTTAACATGTAGGAAAGTAATCTGATCAAGGTTCCTATTCCTATAGGTGTAAATTTATTTGTAGAGCAGTTTCCCAAGACACAGGAAGAAGAAGAATATATGTCACAAGTTCCATATTCCAGTGCAATATTTGGTAGTTTGATGTATGCAATGGTCTGTACCAGACCAAACATTACTCATGTAGTGGGAGTTTTGAGTAGATATATGTCAAAACTAATAAAGGAGAATTGGAAAACTATAAAGAGGGTCTTCGGATAATTGCATGGCACCATAGATTATGCAATTTGCTACCAAGGAAGACTTGGACAAGGTAGAGTAATAAATGTAGATGGATTTGTTGATGCAGAATGGGCCGAAGATATTGATCACATAAGATCTACAAGTGGGTATGTGTTTAACCTATTTGGAGGAGCTGTCAGTTGGATGAGCAAGAGACAAGATGTAGTTTCACTCTCAACTAGAAAATTTGAATACATGGAAACCACTCATGCAAGAAAAGAAGTTGTATGGTTGCAAATATTGTGTTCCGGTATTGGGGTTGTACAAAAAGCTATAAGTTTAGATTGCGATAGCTAAAGTGAAATCTTCATGGAAAAGAACCCAGATTATCATGCTAAGACAAAGCATATTGATTTTCAATATCACTTTATGAGAGATATGGTTGAAGACAAGAAGGTATTTCTAAAAAGGTTGACACCTTGAAAAATGCTGCAGACTCATTAACAAAGTTTTTCAATACAGAGAAGTTCTCTTGGTGTAGAGAATATATGGGCATTGGTGCCCTGAAACTATGACTTTATGAGCACATGACTCATTGCTATGCAGAGAAAACAACAAGTGGGATAATTTTGGGTATATGTTATATACTTTGCATGTTATCATGGAGGGGAGGTGCGCCTGTTAACGCTGCATTTAAATATCCCTATCGACACCTTCCTTTATCACAACTTATGATACCATAAAATAATATAAAACATACCTAACACCTTTATCACAAATTATGATACCATAAAAACATGATCCAATTAAATAAATCAACTTTATCATTAATTGGTCCTAATTAACCTATCAAGGAGGCTAATCCTTTTTTACCAACTAGTACCAAATATACATAAAACATTGAACATGGAGTTAGTGGGGGGGATATGAGAGATCTATTATTAATCAAAATAAGAACTACAAATACATGCTACCTGATATTTGTTGTCAGAACCTCTCAAAACCATTACATGGATCCCTTTGCAACTCAAGCCATTCATGCTCCATACTTCCCAAGTATTCAATATTCACTTGGATATAGGGAAGAAGTTACTAATGAGTGATGATTTCAACAAACAAGGGTGAATGTGATCTTATAGAAAGGTACATTTGAGATGGGAAACTAGGCATAAAAAAATGGGGATAATTTTTCTAGCATAATAATAGAATGAGTGTTTTTTACTCCCTTTTCTCTCCCATGAATGCATTTTTTTTAATAGTTTTTTGACACAGTTGAGATTGTTAGGAGGTCATTTTTAGGAGTTCTCTACAAGCAAACTGTTGTCCCAGCTATTTCATTTCATTTCATTTTATATTTTATTTAGCATTTATTGGGACCATGCACCTTGAAGGAAGGAAAGGTGTGTGGCCAAGTATTTTTCTCAAGGAGGAAGTTCATGGGGTATTATAGCCTTCCATTTTTAGTGTATTTTGGGTTGGAAAGTGTTGGAACATTTAATTGAGGAGGAAAACATCATTCTGGATGAATATGAAATGGAATCCAAGGTCATCGACAACTATTAGGGGATCTTACACCGGTATTAGGGACATTTAGATAATGATTAGGGAAATTTGAGTGTCATTTAAGACTAGGGTCATCCACATATAATCATAGTTACATAAGTTCCAATTATTTCTATAACATATGCCCCATAATGTGTGGGATCATATTGGGAGATTATGACCCAAATATATTATAATACTTGGGAAGGGAATCTAAGCGGTTTTAGGTATAGGTCCTAGGACGTTGGATCAAGAAGGTACCTATAATAGAGATAAATGTGTTAGATAATATCTATTCCTTGAGGCAAGCATAACCATACTCAGGTGTAAGTAAGCATGGTTTCCAAATAAAGTACACTATAGATCCATGACGTATGTAAGACTTTGAATCATGACCATGATAAAGATACATTGTGGATCCATGTCAATATAGATCATAGCCATGGTTATATACACAGTGGATTTATGTCTTGGTATATATTAGGAGAACAAATGGAACTAGGGTGAGTACAAAGCAATTCTCCACATGGTACAAATATTATATAATGTATGGGACAAACACTTCCACAACTTAGGTATTAACAAATGAGGTGGTGCAACTATAACCCCAGGTCTTCCATATAAATCATTGCTATGTATGTGTCCTTACCATGTGAATAGAATATTTGAAGTTGAACACAGGGGAAACCATTTGATTACAAGGAAAATTGATGCATATTATTAACAGATGTGAGAAAAGCCATCGATAATGATAACGAGAGTCAAGGTACTTATCACATTCTGAAAAGTGTGAATGGACGTGATGGAATCAAATAGTTGTAGAATATATCAAGTATAACACATTGGTGTATTCCCACTGTTAATAGTAAGGTATATTTCCACTAATGACTACAATCCCTAAGGTACTAAAAGGTATCTAAATATTTTTCCTATAGAAAAGTGAGTTGACGTTAATGGGAAGAGAACCATTAAAAGGGGTCATTTACGCATCCATCAACCAACATGAGAAAGCATCAGGAACAAATTTGCTTTGGAAAGGTGTTGGATTTTTTTTTGCAAGAACATACCACCAAGTGCATCTCTCACATGCACTAGATGTAAATATCACACAAAATAGACCCTTCAAGTAACAACCAATAATCAAAGTCAGTGATAGAGACAAGAACTTCCCCGATGATGAAAATGGAATCGAAGGTATAACATGAATCCAAAAATGTGAATAAAGGTCTTTCCATTAAACATTATGGGAAACCACTTATGGGAATAGGTGAGGACTATGCCTTGCTCTTTTCTTCTTATATATAAAATTCAAATACAAATAAATGTGAACTCACCATGTCAAGTTTCCATTGACACTATGATTCATGCGGTTTTTATAGGGTCTTCTACTTCCTCCTCTATTTGAATATCCCACTCCGTTTCTTTTCTCAAATATGTAATAGTATACAACATGAATGGAACCCCTTCCTTTCCTAGAAACCCAATAATTAACATGTCCAAACAATTATTTAGGGTTAGTTTTTTTCATGCCTTAACCCCTTATTAGGGTTAGGGTTTTTGACCCTGTAGAATTTTCTTGAAAGTCCACACTTGAATAGTTCTAATCCACATGTGTAAGTGATGAGAGATATTGTGGAAACCACTTGGTACCATGTTGGTCAACTTGTGGGAGGCATGACTTTCTCATACAAACCCTAATTGAGGTGATATTTACACTATCAAAAACTTCTCCATATATAGAATAATGTCGAGAGGATATGGACTATGCCCATAATTTTTGGAGCCCAAAATAGGTTGTTTAATGTTCCAAAATGGGTTTCAAAAGTCTTAGGATGCCAAATAAAAAGAATAGGACCTACCCTTGGAATGGGGATTAGAAGTCAATATATCTAATTTTTCTACCCAAAATATACCAAAACCTAGGAAAAAGTATATAATGATCCATTTCAAACCACTCTTTTTGTAATCCTTAACCTATATATTGTGTGTTTTGATGAAGTAAAACTTATATTTTCTTGTTTCATGTTACTATCTTTTAAATGAGCTAATGAGTATGTTGTTGTATACATTGTACACAAAATCTTGTCAATAAAAGCCTTAAAAGAAAGAGTATATTCTAAATAGAATCATACCCTAATAAGAGATAAGAACATTGATTTACTTTGTCTCTTTACAGAGTCACATGGCTCCCTCCAAGCTTTTCTTTTGAAAACAAAAAGTGCTTATCTCTTTTCTGTTACAAATTGTTTAATATTTTAAATTCACTTTTGAAGTCTTTAGAGTGATCACTAACATGTTGTTGACCACTTCCTACTTTTAATCGTTCTACCTGATTACAAAGATCCTCCGAGCATGAGCACTACTAGTTCTATGAAGCACCATAGATTTATGGGTACCCTTTCCCTAATGCCAATTTTGTTAAAATATTCTAAATTTCATATTCTAAACCACGATTTTATTTATTTATTTGTAATAGATGGAGATGCTTTACACTTCCTATATCATATATTATATTGTACTTGTAACAACATTATACAATCTTTTTTACCGTTAAAAAATAATAATTTATAAATTAAATTAAACATACTTTTTAGACGGAAAGATCCACGGGAAATCCAACAATACTTCCCCACATTCGTGGATGGTAGAGGTGGAAAACCGCCGGCCATCCTAGCTGAAGGCCTAACCCCAGAGGACTCAAGGCTCGAACCCGTGACCTCCCCCTGAATCGAGAGAGTGTGCGCACGTCTTACCAATTGCGCTAACCCTTGGGGATAAATTAAACATACTTGGATCAATTACAATCCCTTTTTTCGTATCTTAAAGTATGTCAACAATTTGGAGTAAATGAACAACAAATCAAATCTTTTTGGACATAAAAACCATATGGGTTCCAATAAAGGATCAAATTTGAAGGGTAATTTTCTATTTCACTTTGAAGGGCTATATTATATTGAACTCTTCAATGGTGTCATGTTAAAGCTATTATAGATCCATTTTAAACCTGAATTTATCAAGCACTCAGAGAGATCCAATTTCTTGATGTGTAAATTTTTTTATCTTATTTTTTTACACATTAATATATTTGATCCCTCGTGGTTGATATATCTAGTTTAAGATAAAATCAATATAATTTTTTATTTTTGTTTGAGCCGACATCAGGTGCATTTTTTTTATAGGAATGCCATGTTACATAACATTCTAGGTTTAAGATGAAACCATATAATTTATTATTTTTTGTTTAAGCCAACATCATTTGCTTTTTTATTTTTGTTTTAGGACATGCTAAATAATGTTCTAAGTTTAAAATTGAATCAATATAATTTATTATTTTTTGTTTAGGCATACATCATTTTTCTTTTTAGGAACGACAAGTTACATAATGTTCTAGGTTTAATATGGAATCAATACAATTTATTATTATTTTTTTAATCCAACATCATCTACATTTCTATTTCTTTTTTTTTTATAGGAACAACATGTTACATAACGTTCTAGGTTTATGATGGAATCAATATAATTTATTATTATTTTTTCTAAGCCAACATCATTTACATTTCTATTTCTTTTTTAATAGGAAAACCATGTTACACAACGTTCTAGGATTAAGATGAAATCAATATTATTTATCATTTTTTGTTCAAGTTGACATCATTTATTTTATTTTTTATATGAATGACATGTTACATAATGTTACACAACATTATGCATTATAACATCTCCTTCATACTGGGCTGTAGAGCACCTCACTAATCTCGGTGCAATAAAAAAATATTTTCATTTGAAAATATAATAAAACATCAAAATTTAATAGGAACGACATGTTACATAAAGTTCTAAGTTAAAGAATGGCATGTTACATAACATTCTAGGTTTAAAATGAAATCAATATAATTTATTTATTTTGTTTAAGTGACATCATTTGCATTTTTATTTCTTTTTTAGAAATGACTTATAACATAATGTTCTAGGTTTAAGATGAAATCAATCTATTTTATTATTTTTTTCTTTAAACAGACATCATTTGTATTTTTATTTCTTTCTTTATAGGAATGACATGGTACAAAACATTCTAGGTTTAAGATGAAATAATATGATTTATTGTTATTTTTGTTTAATCCTACATTGTTTGTATTTTTACGAACACTATATTATATAACATTCTACGTTTAAGATGGAATCACTACAATTTATTATTATTTGTTTAAGAAGACATCATTTGCATATTATTTTTTATTTTTTATTGGAACTGCATGTTACATAACATTCTAGATTTAAGGTGGAATCAATATAATTGATTATTTTTTGTTTAAGCCAACATCAATTAATTTTTTATTTCTTTTTTTATAGGAACCACACGTTACATGATGTTCTAAGTTTAATATGAAATCAATATAATTTATATGAAATCAATATGACGTCATTCTCACATTTTTTTATAGGAACAACATGTTACAAAACGTTACACAATGTTGCACATTGCAACGTCTTCCTCATATTGGGATGTAAAGCACATCGCCATTCTCGGTGCAATAAAGCATTATTTTCATTTGAAAATGTAAAATACTTTAAAATCTCATTGTATATTAAAACCAATGTAATTGAATTCCTTAATATAGTGACAAAAATTACAATGTTCCTCTCTATAGTTTTTAATAAGCAATGACTAATCCAAATAACCCAAGAATCCATACAGAGGAAATATCATAAACATAAAAAATACCTGACTATATGAAGAAATCAATTTAAAACCATTTATAACCAATGGAGATTGGATCGACAAGTAATAGGACTTCTAACAGAAAAATCAAAATTGGACAAAAATGAAGTAAAATATATACAATGTCCAATGAACATAGATGTCAATAAATACGAAAGAGGGAGTTAATCTAAGAAATATGTTCATGAATATCAAAACTACTATCTTGAAATACTTCAATAACAAACTTCATTCATTTACAAGAAGAAACAAATAAGTACTTATAAATAACAAAACAAAAAGCTATTGAGCCCATCGGGGTTAGAGCAAGTGGTAATAAGTAATTGAGATGAGAAGTTGTAAATGAAAGGTCATGATTTCAAATATCCCATGGGTACTTACTTACAAAATAAACATAGAAAAGCTATTATGATACTGCACATATCTAAAAAATGATTCAATCGTAGGAACAACCCAATAAGTATTGAGCTCCACTAAGGGAAGGAATCCCTTTATCTATGTTTCTAGCCACTCAGCTATGCGAACCAAAGGAGATACATACTCCCCTAGAGGAAATATTCATTATGGGAGGTTTCTTTTTATATCTCTAGTGGTAATGTGCACTTATGTAGGTGCACATGGGATTCACTCGGTGAACCTATCATATAACACATGCAATCATGGGGTGTTAAAGAATACCCTTAATTTTTGTAGATGTTGACCCAAAATTCCTTTTTTGAAACCCCCTCCCAATATGTTAAAACTTCCCCCCACCATTTTTATCCCCCAATCCTTATAAACCCCCCTACTCCCCACCTTAAACTGCTCATCCTCCCAATGCTTGCAATATATTGACCTATTTTTTTTCAATTTTAAAACTCGTAATATAAGCTTATAGGCTAGGTTATTGGTTAAAAAGTGAAGCCCTACGTGCAGGTGGGTGGTGCAACAGTGGTATTGGGGTAAGTGTGTCCTTATTTTGCTCAACTTGAGCCCTTGGAGTTTAAAGAGGGTATGATATACCCTTTGAATGAATAGGGAAAAGAGGGAAGTATTAGCTTGAGAAAGGGTTGATGGTGACATTGGAAACAACCTTAGCAAGGTTAAAAATTGATAGTGGAAGAATCTTGAGCAAGGGTCATGAGTCACTCTAGTTCAAACTTGTGCTTTTGATAGGAATGATTTAAACTACCTTTTCCCCTCAAATCCTAAGTTGAAGTCCAAATGAAATGAATAGTCATTCACGTTTCTTGAAACCACTGGTAGTGTTATCCAATCATAAGGAAATCTTTTTCCTATGATTTTTGGGGGCATTTGAGTAGTACATTCATCTTCGTGTAAATATCATCAAAGCCATTTGAGGTAGATGGATTAACTATTTCGATCAAGTATCCATATTAAAAATTCACAAACCCACACCCCCCAGGTGTAGACCAATTGGAAACCGTGCACTTGTTAAGGTGTACGAGCTGTTAAGCACGTTAAGGGTTCAAACCTCATTGCAGCCTGAGATGTGTTGTGGGGGTCAGTGTATTCTCCTGGAGGTTATAGTAGTAACGGTCGGAATCAACCCCATGTCACACAAGTACGAAACCGGCTAGTTGCCGATTACTTCAGATACAAAAAGAAACAATTCATAAACCCAACAAATGTGGAAGTGACCAACCATCTTGCTTACCGACATGAATCTCCATGTCTCACTTCTCAATGAAAAAGTTAATATTGATTGAAAAGTGATCAAGGCACTTTCTCAAATAAGAGTCTTGATAATTTTGCTTGACTTTCCTACTTGATCAACTCACTTTGTTGAGTCACAATTGAATCTTGGAGCTACCGGCTCCCTGGCATGAGTTCCCACCCTCTATATAGTTAGCATAACTCTAGCATGTACCAAAACATGAAACAAGGCAGAAACATGAAATTGAAATATGCTTGAGATTCGACATTGATGGTGGAAGTAGGTGTAACCTAAGGAAGGAAAACAAGTTTGGAAATTGGAATAATGATAAACAAAAGTTTAAAGTTCAAAACCACTTACGTTCCAATATTTCAACTTTCATAATCACATTTCCAAAATACAATAATAATTTGATTAACCACGGTTCCAAATCCACTTACATAACAACATTTCCTAATTCCAATAACCATTTGATTAACTGTAGTTCTGAATCCAAAATCCCTAGTTCCAATCACTCAATTGCATTAATTATAAACCAATGCAAAATATGATGAATCAATACTAATTACACTTTACGATCATCCATTGCATAATTTAACTTTGGATTATGTGATGTTGGCTCAACCCTCAACCAACAAATCCCAATCAATAGGGGTCCCCTCTGTCGACACTCAACTCACCGTGATCTCCCTGAGCATCGGCCCAGATGGGTTTTACCCTGTCCAGCAACACCCGCAGGGCAGATGAGGTCTCACCTGAAAATGTTTAAGGGAGGGCTGACAGAACCAAGTTTTCACAGTATAGAAGAGGGTTAGGGAAATCGACAGCTCATCAGTTCCATAACCAAATCAAATCAACTTCTTTAACAAAAACCTTTCATCACTGCACGTCATTCATTCATACTGGAGCAGATCTACCAATGCAGAAGTAGATATAAAAACATAACAACATTCATAGAGAGTAACATTGCATCATATAACCACTTAGCATTCATCATTGAGTTTCCAGGAATAGAAAGACATGAAAAGGAAAAAGAACACAATAGCTATTCAGATCAACATCCATCTTATCATATTACTTCTACGTAATCACCCACAGATCAAAATAGATAACAATTCCTCTTTGATAGATCTCTACTTGTTCTCTTATCATTGATCAGTCTCCATACTGTCTCTACCGATATCAACTTATTTCTATATATAGGCTTGCACCTTTACATTAATGGTCCACTTATAACTAACTCCTAACTGATTTAACTGACTAATGATCGATATCCACAAAAAATGGTTAGCAAGTACAAAAAGTGACACAAAATAATCAAAATTAGTCTATCTTCCTCCTATCACATTATCTTCATCTTGTGCGGTGTCCTCTATGCTTGCGCAGCATCCGTGATGTTACGCAACTTACCCCAACCCCTTGCCAACAGGCCCCCAACACATTCTTGTGTATCGTCCTCGAGCCACGTTGAAACCATTTGTTTGATCAACCCTCAACCAACAAATCCCATTTGACAGGGGTCCCCTCTGTTGACTCTCAACTCACCGCGATCTCCCTGAGCATCAGCCCAGATGGGTTTTACTCCATCCAGCAACACCCGTAGGGCATATGAGGTATCACCTGAGATTTTTAAGGGAGGGATGATAGAACCAAGTTTTCGCAGTATAGAAGAGGGTTAGGGACATCAACAGTTCATCAGTTCCATAACCAAATCAGATCAACTTCTTTAACAAAAACCCTTCATCATTGCACATCATTCATTCATACTGGAATAAATCTAGAAATGTAGAAGCAGATCTAAAAAGATAACAACATTCATAGACAGTAAGATCACATCATATAGGCACCTAACATTCATCATCGAGTTTGTAGGAATAGAAAGACAGGAAAAGACAAAAGAACACAACAACTATTCAGATCAACATCCATCTTATCATATTACTTCTACGCAATCACCCACAGATCAAAACAGATAACAATTCCTCTTAGATAGATCTCGACTTGTTCTCTCATCATTGATTAGTATCCATACTGTCTCTACCGATATCAAGTTAATTATATATATAGGCTTGCGCCTTTACATTCATGTTCCACTTCTAACTAACTCCTAACTGATTTAACTGACTAATGACCAATATCCACAAAAAATGGTCAACAAGTGCAAAAAGTGACACAAAATAATCAAAATTAGTAACATACACAATGTTGCGTAACTTACCCCAACCCCTTGCCAATAAGCCCCCAACATAGTCTTGTGGCTCATCCTTGAGCCACGTTAGATGAGATTGGTGTACTCGGCAAACTTGGGTTTGCGAAAACTATCAAAATGTGTCGTTTTTTAGGAATATATCGAACTGTGCAAGTTTCTGCAACTTCCTCCTCTGCGGTCACTCTTTGCTAAACTTGGCACGCCTCCGACCACAAATACTGGTCGTTGGACGTCTTTAGGCTCATTGTTACTGTCTGGGTGAATCCTTGCTGCATGAAAACTATCTGCATGGATTATGAGCTTTCATGCCACCTTGGAAGCCATTCTAGCATCCACACCCTTGTCATCCCTTGCATTCGGGCTTAGCCTAGGCCGCTTGAAGTCGATCCCATTCCCTCTTCCTGCAGACTAGTCAAGTGGGGCAAGATTTATGGCCCCTTCCAGATTCCTCATGAGTTTCTTGGTCTGCGCCTCAGATTAACTAGGAGAAATATAGCCAAGGATGACCTTTCCAGGCACTTCTGCCTCTGACAAGCTATCTCGCATACTTGCAACTTCTTCTTCGATTTCTGCTAATGAAGCATTCTCACTCAAAATCTCCCCTGTATCCAGGGTGCTCTGCATATTAGCTCTGGTTTCCACTGGCTTACGCAGCAGAGCTTCCTACCTCTACAACTTAGGACTGTGTAACTTCACCCCATCGTGTCTTCTCAATGACTGACCATATACTTATAACACCAGCCTCACTTCGGATATCATCATTATCATATCAGGTTCATCATTAGGGATAAATCCTGCATTAATGAACCAATTACGCCGCCAATTCTTCCCACATCCCACTTGGATCTGCTATCATTAGATGTTACATAAAAAGTGTTATCATTCACCTGTCTTAACGATCGTCATTGAGTGCTGATGTGATGTCCAGTCACCATCTTCCGGTTAGCGGAATATATCAACTAAATGACGCTACTGATTCTTCTGCTTGTTTAGCCTCGCCTTTTTACGCAGTCCCTTCCTCTGGCACATCGATTTCCTTGTGCACCATCACTTTCTTAGGCACATTCACTCTTCTCCCATGCATCTACTGTTCTATCGGTGCAGCCCCTCTTCTCCATGTGACTACTGTTTTCTCATCGCAACCCCTCTCTTCCATGCAACTACTATTTTCTTGTCGCAGCCTCTCTCTTCCGTACAACTACTGTTCTCTCGTCGCAACCCCTCTTTTCCATACAACTACTGTTCTCTCTTTGCAGCCCCTCTTTTCCATGAAACAACTGTTCTCTCGGTGTAGCCCTTCTCTCTTGGCGCAATCACATCTTCTTTCTATCTATCCTTCCCTTTTCTTTGTGCAGCAACTCAAGCAGTGTGTAGTGTTGTCTAGTTAATTAGATTAACTACTCTTTATCTAGTGATGATTTTTACTACGTCACAACCCTACAGTTGTTGCGATAGATCCTTCTAACTACGATAATGACTCCTATTCTTGCGCAACCCCTTCTAGCGCACCCTTCCCCTTTCTGTCTACCCTAGCTCTGCCTATATTTTCTTTCTTTCTTTTTCCTTGTTTTTTGTTTTGTTTTGCAGTGCGCAGTACCTCAGGCATTGTGCGGTTCTTTTGATAGGGCTTCAAGTGGCTTCCATTCACAAGCTTTGGAAACACCACCTCGTCTAACTGCTGTAATTGAACTACACCCCCAGAGGTAATTGAATTAACAAGATAAGGACCTAACCAGTGCATCTATAACTTACCTGTATGCTTCAAGAACTTGCTGTTCTCGAGCAGCACTAAATCCCCTTGCTGAAACTGTTTGTTTTTTATATGGCGATCATGCCACGCATTCTGTCGATCCTTTTCGATGCGCTGATGGAATCCTACAATAAAACGGTCTTCCTTAAGTTGTATTAGCTACTTTGTGCTCTCCGCTAGCACAAATTTGTCATCCATGCTTGTTGCGGCTGTAATACGCAGATTAGGGATGATGTACTCCATAGGAATGACTGCTTCTTTCCCATATACTAATTTGAATAGTGTTTTCCCTGTCAATCTCTTGCAAGTGGTGTGATATGCCCATAGCACAGTCGGAATCTGCAAAACCCAGTCATCGCGATTAACAATACATACCTTTGTAACTGCAAACTCCAATATTTTGTTGAAGGCTTCTATGGTCCCGTTTGCTTGTGGATGATATGGTGTACTTTTCTTGTTCTGTATCTGCAGTTCCTTCATCAATGCTTGTACTGTGCAATTGATAAAATGGATGCCGTGATTGCTCATCAATACTCTTGGACATCCAAACCGTGTCACAATGTTATCAAATAGAAATCTTGCTGCTGTCGCAGCAGTGCAGTCCACAACTAGGGCAGACTCCACCCATATTGTCAGGTAGTCTGTTGCTATGATTATGTACCGATTACTAGTTCTTTTTCTGGGTGGGTTGATTAGACACATAAAGTCTACATCTCACTTCTCAAAATATTGTAAAGTCACCTGTGGTAGTAGCAGCATCTCATCTCGCCGCGACGGTCTCCCCGTGCATTGACATACATCGCAGCTCCACGCGTAGTCTGCTGCATCGTTATGTAGGGTGGGACACCATAACCCTGCGTGAAGCACTTTTCTGGCAGTAGCACGATCCCCGTAGTGTCCACCCGCAACGTTTGCATGCGCCTCTTCCAAAATCTGCTCCTACTCATGTGGTAGGACACATCATCGTAATATTTCATCGGGTCCCATTTTATACGGGTGTCCAACATTCAACTGGTAATCAAAATATTTAACTACTAACTGTTTCTTTTGACTTGTGGAAAGTTCTTCTGCGGACACCCCGGTTACCAAAAACTTAAGTATGAGAGCATAGTGGTCATCGGCCATGTAGACCTGGAATAACTGTGCATCGGGAAATCCTTCTTCAATATTGGTAGGTTCTTTGCCTATCTTGATTATGGACAAGTGATTAGGGCCAACATTCAAGTGACCCATCTTGACAATAATTTCAAAATAAAACTCCTGGAAGAGAAGTAGCCATCGACATATCCTCCTCCCGAATGGTCAGTAAACATCTTAAAGTGGCCTCCTAATAGGTAGTGCCAGAATTTCTATAGTGCATAGACCATCGATAGGCCCTCGCGCTTGGTGGTCATGTAGTTATTCTCTGCAAATGGAAAATTTCAACTGGAAAAAGCAATTGGGTGATCCAGATCTCCCTCTCCTAGTTGCGCGAGCACTACTTCGAGCGCAACAAAAGATGCATCAACATGCACATGGAATTCTTTGTTTCAGTATGGAAATACAAGTATTGGTGCTGACGCCATCTTGTCCTTTAACATGTCAAAGCTGCCTTGACACTCGAGACTCCAACTAAATACATCTTTTTTTAATAGTTTTTCCATGGGAGAAGTGATCATAGCATAGGCTCTAATGAATTTGCGATAGTACCCAGTGTGTCCCAGAGCATCTTTACATTGGTCGGTGGTGGAAAACACAATATGAGTGCTATATTTACAGGATCAACCTGTAATCCTTGCTTGCACATGATGTGTCCCAACAGTATCCCGAATGGTGCACATAAAATGCACTTTTTAGAGTTCAGCGCAATCTGATGCTGTCGACACCTTTCCAGCATTAGTTGAAGGTTCTCCAAATGATCTTTGATTAGGCCGTACACTGTCCAATTTTCCATGTATACTTCTAATAACTTCTAAATGAAATGTTTAAACGCTGCAACAACAACTCAAGAAAAAATTGCAGGCGCATTCTTCAGCCCAAAAGGCATCACTGTATATTGGAAGTAGCCCTAGTCTGTAGCAAATGTGGTCTTATGTTGATCTTCCTTTGTGATTCTTATCTGGTGATAACCAGAAAAACCATCTGTAAAGGAATACATTTCTATGCCTTCAATAACTTCATCTATTAACGGGGTTGGAAACGGGTCATGCAAACAAGCATCATTCAGCTTCCGTAAATCGACACAGATATGAACTTCACCTATTTCCTTATCTTGGACCACCATAGGGCTGATCCAGTCTAAGCCTTCAACCGGCTCAATGATTCCAGACTCCAGCATCCAGTTGAGTTTAGCCTTGACTCTTTCTTTGTACCACAGATTTAAGCGATATGTCTCTGTCGCACCGATTTTGCATCTTTTTTTAGCATGATCTTCATCTCTCTGAGATCACCTAGTATCCCCTTCACCTCTGAGAACTTAGTTGGAAAGAGATCTTGAAATTCATATAGCAGGTCCGTGATTCTTGCCATGGTCTCCTCATCCCAATAGTCCCCAACACTAGTAAACTTCGGGTTCTCTTCTGTCCCAATGTTAACCTTTCTAATTTTCAACGACTGCCTCATGGGATCAGTTGGTACATATGGCGCTGCAACATCCCTACTTCCTTTTATCTGAGGAATATTAATGTCCCACAACTTATCGTCATCTTTAGGTTCACCAGACACGTTGTAACATTCCATCATGGACTGCAGATGACAGTGCACATGTGGATCAACTGGATATGCAACCGAAACCACATTCAATACCACATCCCGAATGATCTGTAGCGCATTGTTGACATCTGGATTGGTATCTGCGAAACTAAAGGTCTATGCAAAGCAAACAGTTAGCTTCTCCCAAGTAGTTATTTCTTTGTGTAGCTCTACTGATATGTACCATGACCTCGGAATTTCGTCTAGGGTGCGAACAAAGGCATGGACACATTCATGCTTTGGTCGCAATGCCCACAATGTTTGGCATTCCCTTAAATGACTGCTAGGGTCATTTCGTCCATCATACCTCCCAGCATGGTATGCCTCTGCTTTGCTGAAGCAAACTGTCATCAAGCGTCGACACTGGGCCCATCCAGTAATTGTGTTTTTGTGAGTCTCCCACCAGTGCGTTGGAGTTCCTTCAGTGCTTCCTCTAGTGCCAGCAGTTGCTATGCCTCTGAGACCTTTTCTTCAAAGTCCTTTAAGAGCGTAGAAAGTTCAGGAAACCCTTCATACATAGGTAATTCCACAATATCAGTCACAACATGGCACAATGACTGTGTGATTAATCCACACTTCCTAAAGGATACCTCATGCATCCAATTTTGCCAATTTTCTAGCGCATGCTCAGAATAAGAAGTCGCAGAACTAGCACTGCGCCAACCGAGTTCTCCGTTGGCTATGGGGTGAAGATAATCTTCAAAAATATTGTAGGCATGATTCCACCCCCTGACAACTTCATCTTTTACTGGTTCAATGTATCATCGACCTTCATCAAGGTCCATAGGTGTGATGACCCGAATATCTTGGTTCTCGAAAGTCATCATCCTCTTCTTGAAGTTAATGACTGCCATGCTGTCATGGGCCCATCCAAACCCCGACAGAGTAGGGTAGGAGCCTTCAACATTAACAACCTCTATTACATCAAAATCAGCATGAGTCCTCATACCTTCAACATCTACGACCAGGTTAGACATTCGTTCAATTGGTTGCACCTTTGCTTGATTAGCTAGTCGCATCTACACTAGGGACCATCCCAATGTCGGCTGCCCCATATTTTCCCATGTATTCTTTTTTAAGATATTTACATCCGACCTTAGATCCAGAATGAATTAGTCGAATTCATAGTCTGCAATATGAATATTCATACGCATATCCTGGCCTGTGTTTTTCTTATGTAAAGAGTTCACTGTAGAGTCCTTACTCGGATGACGCAACAAGTTTTCAATCTCAGCCAATGCGTCGAGGTATTTTTCTAGCGATAAACAAATCTCAAAGAATTGCTGCAAGGTACCATGCCACCACGATGGTCTTGCCTCTAGTGTAGAATCAAAAGTGGAAGGAATTTCAATAACAGGTGACTTACCAAGAGTTCTTCCGATCGCATCCCATGCTCCAAGAAATGTCTCCTTTTTTGTTGCGATATTGAAGCGAATATTTATTCACTTCACACAAAAAATATTACCAGAACACCTGGAATATTCGATAAGCCATTAATAGGACAAATATGTATTGATAATTGGATAGATAAAAAGATGATAGGATATTACAACATAGATCGCCTTTAATATGGCTTGAGCGTTTCATAATGAAGAGTTATGTCCCTTCACATTAATAGCTACTACTATAATAATTAACAATTATTATTTTATTTAATTATTAACCTTATTTAATTATTATCCTATTTATGTTCGTTACATTGCCACTTCCTTAGAAAGGATTTGTCCTCAAAGCCTTATAATGTTTATGCATCATTTTTTGCGGTGTTGCAGCTGATGAGACATGTCGATATGAACTACTAAGAGTTGAGCACAACTTCCGATATGTGGACGAATCAATCCATCCCAAATTGATTTGTTGTGGACTGTTGGCATTCCATACTGATCTATCATTAGAAGATTTGATCACATTGGTACCGTTATCTTTCGACATTTCCCACTTTTTAGAATATCTATTTTTATGGTTGGGGTGTCGATATGGAATTTTCACAATGTCATTTTCTTTTACGAGTGTCATCTTTTGAGCATTGATCTTAGAAGAAAGTTGAATTTTCGTCTCTTGAGGTTCTAAGGTTTCATTCTATTTATTTTCCAACTTGTTTTCTAATTGCATGTTATCATTTTGAAACTTCTTAATCACTTCTACATGTGATTTTGTGTCATCTTCAAACTTCTTAAGTTGTTCCTTAAGATCTTCATTATGCCTTTTGATACAATGATTTTCTTCTTGTTTTCCTAGAAGTTTTCCTTCAATCTCTTCCATAGATTGTTTTGTCTTTCGACTACTTTTCAACTTCTTAATTTTTGTGACTAGTGTCTTATTATGATTACTTAATCTGAAAATTTCTTCGGAATGACTTGATAAAACCTTGTTGACTTTTGTCAGTTCTAACTTATGTGTCTTCTTATTGTCGTCATACTGCTATTGAATTTTTTTGTTTTTGTTGTTTATGATGATTTCACTCTGCTTCTTGATTTTCTAACTTCATCCGGACTTGCGCCAATTCAACATCTTTTTCCATGATGAGTTTGTTTAGATGATTTATTTCTTCTTCGAATTCATTATCGCATCCATATGGCTATTTGTTGTCATTTTTTGACTTTTTGATCTGGTCTTCTAGGTTTTGATTATGAACTTTTAAACATGATATTTCTTTATCCTGATCAGATAACATTTTCTTGTTATCTCTTATGGTTCGTTCTAGCTGTCGATTTTGATTCCATAAGCAGTGATTCTCATCTTCTTTCCACTCTTTCAACCACTTTTGCATCTCAACCTTAGCTTGTAGACTTTTATTGATCACCTTATATTGTTCTAACTCATCCACTGTTGTTTGTAGTTGTGCCTTCATTTTTGAATATGTAGTAGCCATTGTTTGCGACTATGTTTCTACTTCACTTTCGTCTTCTTTTCTTCTAGAAGGGTAGATACAAAAGCTATAATAATTCTCAATATGTCTCTTTTGGAAAAAAAAATCTTCGACTATTTCTTGTTAGGTCAAATAACCCTTTTTTTTCCAAAAATAATTATTATTTTAATAAAATAATAATAATAATAAGTTTTAAACTCAAGTTATATAAAATAATATATAACCTTCCAAATTCTAGTCCTTAACTTTTATTTTTTCCAATACTTTTGTAAAATGCCAGTAGATTGGGTGGTTGGGAGGAATGAGTGTTACCTTCTCCACCTAAGTTCAAATCTCACTTGCTTTTTTAGTAGCAATTATTATGCATTTTTAAATTTTTTT
>LPNX010205165.1:320487-351956 GCA_001517045.1 Pseudotsuga menziesii | reverse complement strand
TGAGTAGATTGGGTGGTTGGGAGGAATGAGTGTTATATTCCCCACCTAAGTTCAAATCTCACTTGCTCTTTACTAGTAATTATTATGCACTTTTATATTCAACCCCAAACGCACTTTAAGAAACCAAGCGTGGTTTCACTTTTACCCTCTCTTTTTTGTTTTACTTTTATCTTTTCTTTTTTAACTTTTTTTTCTTTACTTTTATTTCTTTTTCTCTTTTTACGTTTTTTTTTTGACAATGTCCAATATTTTAGGGAAACCCTAAAAACTAAATTTACACTAAGTGTAAATAATGGCCAAGGGCCGTATAGCTTTGATACCAAATGAAGCGAATATTTATTCACTTCACACAAACAATATTACCAGAACACTTGGAATATTCGATAAGCCATTAATAGGACAAATATATATTGATAATTGGATAGATAAAAAGATGATAGGATATTACAACATAGCTTGCCTTTAATATGGCTTGAGCATTTCATAATGAAAGGTTATGTCCCTTCACATTAATAGCTACTACTATAATAATTAACAATTATTATTTTATTTAATTATTAACCTTATTTAATTATTATCATTTTTATGTTCATTACAGATATCGAATGATTCCTTCTTCTGTCCAGCCAGCCAAATCTGTGGGTGGGGACCATCTCCTCCTATTGTGGCTCTTGCTCGAGTGACAACGGAAACATCAACATCTGTTGTTCTGGGTTCTGCGGAGATCGTTGCGACCACCGATCCTTGATTCTAGTTAATTGGGGAATTCTGAGTCAGCGACGGATTTTGGTTTAGAGGGGGGTTCATCGGTTGGTTAAAAGTTTGATTTTGGATTGGAACTTGATTCTGCGGTTGCAACTGGTTTTGGTTCTACCACTGGTTCTGAGTTTGAATCTAATTCGGGCTCTGCAACTGAGGAACGTTCCTAGCCTGCCATCTTGAGATTAGATGTGGGCAATTTTTGATCATGTGATCAATCACTGTGCAATATGTACATGAACATTGCAAGTGTGGGAATTCCCTTTGATAGTGCCCAAATACCCCACAATTATAGAACTGGACTGATTCACGACCTCGTCCTCCTCCTCGTTCGAAGCCTCCTCCTCTTCCTCAGAATCCTCCATGGAATCCTCTATGGAATCCCCCTTGTGGTTGGTACTGTGGTCGAGCCACCTGTTGCAATATGGGACTTGGTTGTTGTTGAACGTACTGGGAAACTTGAACATACTGCGGCTGTGGTTGAGGCATCATCATTTGATTGTACTGCGGCTGCGGAACAAATTGCAGCTGTGGTGTGAACTGTGGCTGCGACTGTGACGATATAAATTGCATCGGCGGTGGTGGCGTATATTGTGGTCAAGCATTTACTACCTGAGGTTGTATCTGTGCCTACTGTATGGTACGATGATATTCGCCCTTCACAAAGTATGAATCATATGCTCTCTCCTGCAGCAGATCATATGCACGGTAGTATTTGCCTTCATGTCCCACCGATTTATAAAACAAACAATATAGATTGGCTAGTTTTGACACCATCTTCTGCATGTAGCTACACTCCTTGTGTCGATGTCCATAAACTTGGCATATGCGACACCATGGTACGCTGCCGCAACTTAATGGATTTGGTGCTCTTGAGAATAGATAATTTAGAAAATTGGGGCAGTTGTCCTTGGTGTTCCCGTCTACATGACACCGAGTAAGCCAAATATTGTCGCGATATTCCTTCACCTTCTTGATGTCTTGTAACTGGATTGTTATATTTTCCAGCTGGGCTTGGATTTGATTCGTGCCAATTTCACTCTCTCCAACTAGTGAAGCCTTCCAACTTCATTGCAATTTCCAGAGCCTCACTCTGTGTTGCGATATTATGCTGCATCAGTGGCTGCCGGATATGAGGTACTAGGGCTACAATAAACCACTCTTTGTGCGGGAAATCACTCATCTCAAAGCTGCCTCGTGCCATCAATGTCTTAAACCTCTGGTCGAAGTCCCACACAGTCTCATTAGGAAACTGTTTGATCTATTTCACTTCAGTAATATATTGAGCCTCAGACTTAGGCTTTCGGAACTTGTGAATTAGTCCCTGTCGGATGTTGTCCAATGTTTTGGCAGGCATGCCCGTAGGAACCTGAATGAATTTCATGAACCAACATAGCGCACGACCCCACAGGGTAGATTCTAGTTGGCCTTTCTTGACATCATCATCGGTGGTCTCTCTAACTGTCCACACTGCATCGCAGAGGAACTAGTACTGGTTGGGATCATCAGTCCCATTCCCATGAAATAAAGGAAATTTAGCGTCGTTCCTCACCATCCTCGGCCTTCTTCATACAGACACTGATATATTACTAGACTGCTGTTGACACGTCGGGTAAGTTGATGTAGAATTCATGTTTCTTCCTAAGTTTGAAGTGGTGCACGGAGGCGTGGGCATAGTGTTGCCGGGGTTTGATCTTGCTACTGCACTAGGCGTAGTCTAGGTCTAGTAGTCCTCTTCATCACTGTAGGGTCACTTTGTCCCATGTGGTTATCCTTCATGGTTTTGCATTTCGATCGCAGCAGGACATTCTCTTGTCCTTTTCCTCTTCTCCTGTCGAAACCTTTCTTCTCCCCTTGTACAACCACTCTCTTCCTCGGCTTCTCTCATAGTTTTGTCGAAACTTGCACGCATCTACACCTTACCTTCCCATTCATCTCTCCCCTTTAGTCATGGCATCCACCACCTCTGCACACCATATTTTTACTAATCTAGGTGCATTTTCAGTATGCCCTTCTCACAAATAAACATCTTAATTGACAACTGTAAAGACAATAAGAACCTACCTTTGGGTCCGCTGAAGAATTCTTGTTATGCTCCGCTATAGGATTTGGTAGTGTCGATGAAAAATTCAGTGTTATATCTTTCCAAGATGCTATCTAGCCAGACCTCAACGGCTCGTGATGCCCGATTGTCAGTTTCTTGTAGCTCCTTGATGAACTTAGGGGTCCAAGATGTTGGTTCTCCTCCTTGGAAATTCGTCTTCTTGTATGTGAACTACACCAACCACTCGTACAGTATAATAGGAAAATCATAGAAAAAATACTCATGAGGACCATCGTGTATGTAGTTCTCTAACCACTTGTCTGAGGTCAATCCCCAGTTCTTATTTTCTGCTTCAACAAACTCTCACAGCTTCTAGTCGAACCAATTTTGGATTTCTGGTCATGTTGGATGCCACATCCCCTCCTCTCCATTGCAACAAGGTCTAAAAACGGAACCATTTTTGGCTCAACCCTCAACCAACAAATCCCAGTCGATAGGGGTCCCCTCTGTCGACACTCGACTCATCGCGATCTCCTTGAGCATCGGTAGAGATGGGTTTTACCCCGTCCAACAACAACCGTAGAGCGGATGAGGTATCACCAGAGATGTTCAAGGGAGAGATGACAGAACCAAGTTTCCACAGTATAGAAGAGGATTAGGGGAATCGACAGTTCATCAGTTCCATAACCAAATCAGATCAACTTCTTTAACAAAAACCCTTAATCATTGCACATCATTCATTCATACTGGAACAGATCTACCAATGCAGAAGCAGATCTAAAAAGATAACAACATTCATAGACAGTAACATTGCATCATATAGCCACCTAGCATTAATCATCGAGTTTGCAGGAATAGAAAGATAGGAAAAGACAAAAGAACATAAGAACTATTTAGATCAACATCCGTCTTATCATATTACTTCTGCACAATCACCCATAGATAACAATTCCTCTCAGACAGATCTCGACTTGTTCTCTTATCATTGATCAGTCTCAATATCGTCTCTACCGATATCAACTTATTTCTATATATAGGCTTGCGTCTTTACATTAATGTTCCATTACTAACTAACTCCTAACTAATTTAATTGACTAATGACCAATATCCATAAAAAATGGCCAACAAGTACAAAAAGTGACACAAAATAATCAAAAGTAGTCTATCTTCCACCTATCATGCTATCTTTGTCTTGTGCTGTGTCTTCTATGCTTGTGCAACATCCACGATGCTGCGCAACTTACCCCAACCCCTTGCCAACATGTGATTGCATCCACTATTACCACATTACTTATTTGCCTCACACATAGACTAGTTAGAATTTGAGAAGGAATAGTTGTTAAGTCATGATAAGTGTTTGAAACTTGGTTACCAACTACTTTTAAGTATGATATCCCGTTGAAATATAACCATCATTTATTGTTATGGAGAGAAATTCCTATGGCTTGGGGTACCACAACAGACAACTTGACTCCAGAAATCAATCCTTTCCAATATGCAATATAAATTAAATGTCTAACACTAAAGGATCAGACCTCATACCTTATTCTGGACGGTTGAAGTAGATCCCTGTTGAGCTTTCCAACTTCTGCTTGAATTGATAAATTACTTCCTCAACAACAAGTAAACAATAGAAGCATTCTATATATCATTGTGTTAGCTCTATTCTAGCATATATAATCAATAATGTATAAGCATTTGACATAATCCCATGGATAAAATATTCATTCAAACACACATTATTGGACAGGAAAAGATATTTCTATTAATATAAATCAGAGATTACAATAGATACAACCTCTAACGACACGTCTGCGAACTGGAGAAACTGAATCCCCCACTTGGGCCTCCACCACCTCAATCCTCCATCTCTCGATAGCAAGCTCACAAGCAAAAGGAAAGCTTGGGAAGAACACAAAAGTGCTCCAAGGGACAAAGGGATGCAGACTCAAGCATAAGTTCCAGCAACAATGGACTATAGTTTCTTTGCTCTCAATTCTCTCATATGCCTTCAATGTATCATAGAGTTCCTTATATATCTTTTCAAAGGGGTAATGAAAGGTCAAATCCGAGCGATCTCAAGGCATAAGGAAGGCCAGGAGTCAAGTGAGTCGGATCCATGTCAAGAAAAATTCCAAAAGGATTTGGATTTTGTACACATCCCGATGTACGCGGTTTTAAGGGTCAAAGCTGCGTATATACGCGATTATACGTTTAAAATTCGCGTGTATCATTTTTCATATGTTTTTAGGGATGATTAAGGAAACATCAAAGGACAAAAAATGGTCCATGGGGTCTAAGGAGTCTGCAGCGGGACAGGGGAAGGCCATACAAAGTGTGATTCACCTGGAGTGGTAAAATCAGCTATAACAGATGCCCCCTAATGTGTGAGGTCAGAGGGGTCATACGATGGACGAAATACATTATAAGTCCATCCCAGAAGTGGAGTGATGAAGGATCCCAAATGGAAGACCAGCCACCCAATCAGCATAGTACCATGATACAACTCTGCACATAACTGCAAATACATATAGCAGTCCCGGATACATAAGAGTACAATGGCCATGAATAGGAATGATACAAGATATCACATAAGTGGTCATCGCCACGTACAATATACATAGATCATAATCTCCATGATGAAGATATACAAATGACCATGATCTCCATAATGGCTGGAAATGTTTGTCATATACTGGAATCAAGTCACGAGAGTTGAAATCTCATGAACAATGGCACGATCAAGGAGGTAGCATATAAGAGATGCCACCAATTTTGAATGTCTTCTACACAAACCGTTATGAGTACATGTCCTACTATGCGAATAGAGGTGTCGAGGTCGAACATAGTAGTCCATCGTCTGATTACCGGTCATTGATGTATACCGTTAATAGACGTGAGATCACCCACCGATAATGAAAATGGGAATCAAGGTACTAGAGTGCAAACTAACAAGTGTGAATAAATGTGTTGAGGTCAATCACTTGAGAGGATCCATCGATCAGGGGACATTAATGTTCCCAAAGACTGTCGATGGCGAGAGAACCTGCCACTGATGACTACAAGTCTCAAGGCACTCAAAATGACTCTAGATTCCAATCCCAGAATAAATGATATGAAGTCGATGGGATGAAATTCGCTGGAAGGAGTGCATTAAGGCATCCCCCATCATCCAACACGAGGTACTCAGCAAAGCTGTATAATGTGGAAGGACTCGATCATAAGGTGCACGAACCAGTAACTGTACTGGGAATGGCCGACATGCAAAGTCAAGATAACTGAGGAATGGTCGACTCATGCTTCAACTTCCTTTGAACAAGATCATAACGGTGTATGGTGACTGAATAAAGGCAACATAAAATTGGGACATATCTGCGACACAGAAGGCATCAACAGAGGCTCCATGGGGACTGGAAGCTTAACCAGTCAGTGGAGATAAACTCAGATAAACGAGTACAGCTCCTAAAGTCAAAATATAACCCAACCAATGGATGTGATATACAGTGCTCTGTTCGAAGGCGACACGACTCGATAGTTGCCAAAGATAACATCTTTCCTTGTTTGGATTTTTGGTTTTTTGATTTTTTTTGGACTTTTTCAATTATTTAAAAATCTTGAAAAAGAATAAAATTGCTTTATAGTTACAGACTAGGAGGAGACAAGTGTCATAGGGGCAAACAAACTAGTTCCAAGCAGTGGAACCGACCTATGCTCGATGCAAGGACACATGTGTAGGATATCGACACTCAGGGGAAAATCCCCTCCTGGTAAAAAGGGAATCAAGTTGCAAAGGATATATAAAATGGCTCTGCATGGCTAGACATGAGACAAGTTTGGGCTATATGGCTGAAACGCAATGTCAGGGAAACCAGTAGAAAGCTCAATAAGGCAGGCAAAGCTCATGATAATGCAATTACAACTTGACATAAGGGAGTCCTAAGGGAAATAGGCCAGTAAAAAGATTAAGAGGAGTATGAGGCTCTTGCGAAATGTCATGGCAATACTATACAAAGGACTCCCGGACCTAAGAGAGGACTCACAGCATGGATACCAAATGCAAAGGGGATCTAACTAGGACACCCATGTATAGGAAAGCTCTACCATTCACATAGTACCACTTCTAACAACAACATGAAGGTTCTGTGATACCATGGAATGAGTTTGTACCTAGGGATAAGATGAAACGGTCACAAGGTCATGCAAAATGCAAGCGGATGTGAAATCCTAACCTATATGCCAGTTTAGACATGATACCTGTGATAGGAACGAACGGGTCGAAACCTTGGAGAGAGTGTACAAAAAATGGACCCTACATGACAACCATATTAGTCCAAAACAAGCCAAAATAGTCAATAAAGAATCCAAACTATAGGATATAGGGAGGAATGATCATGACAACTGCACCCAAAGGAAACAATGCAGTGACCGATGGGACATAAAAAGGAAAGTAAGGTGTAGACCCAATGTTCACGCATCCACTACTACCTCCGTGAGGGTGACCACTGGTGTAAAGACTGAGTGAAGGGAGTCAACATCCTCCATAAATGGAGTAGAGGATGGAATATGACCACTCCCAAATATATGAGCATGATAAGGGGCTGTGATGCCCCCAAGTCTGACACCAGGGTCCGTACTAGGACCAAGGATGGGTGATAGGATACCAGGCATGCCTAAAATAAAAGGACCCGAACTCAAGAGAGCATAAATATACTCAAGTAACCATGATCCAAAAGGCCAACTACTTAGTGCATAAATATACTCAAGTAACCATGATCCAAAAGGCCAACTATTGCACAAAGAGCACACTCCTAAGAAAATCTACAGCTAAAATACAAGCAAACCAAGGGGAGGATATGTGAGCTCCCAAATGTAGTAGGTATGTCTCGCCTAGGAGAGGCTCGAAACTCCCATACACTACAAGCGGAGGTACATAACCAATTATTGTGGCCCTCAACTTCAATGCATAAAGCGGCTGTGCTGTCCGACCCCAACCTGGTTGGGACACCTGCAGAATAACCCTTGCAAAGTACCCCCTTGATATCCTAGGTAAGGCCACTAAGGTCACCTCAATATAATCAATGCTCAGGCAGACAGTCGCATGAGGGATTGACCATATGGGCAGGGTAGCAAAGCCCGAAACTCTTGAAAGAGCCCCTAGATACGAATACAATCCTGGAAATATCTCCGGTGCTACTCAGTTACGACCAGGGGTCATCCCAATCATAACCGCTCACACTGCCTCGTGCTTAACTCCCTTGTAAGAGGAGGATCCTGAGAAACACTAATTATACCAAGGAATTTCACACTCTCACCTGGACAGACACATACATGTTGTTGTTTAGTGGTCTTGGAGAATTTACTCACAATGAACTATTCCAAGACCCTAAAACCTAATCTTGTTGGTGCACCCTATAAAAGAAAAGAGTGTAACTCATTTTATTATGCGTTGATTTTAATTGATTGTAATTACTCAAAGGGAAATGGCCATGCAACTAGTGATATGAAGACTCAGTAGTGAAATAAAAGTGCACACCATAACAAACAATGCTAAGTGCAATCTTTGTCAAATGAAAAATAGGGTATGCCACTACATGAGATGCATAAATATATATTCCTTTCCGAATGCCAATGCAATCTTTCCTATATGAAATCCTAAACACAACTCTCATCCAAGTAATCCAATGCAAGTACCTCCTCAAATCCACATCTAAGATGCAACTAAGAGTGCAACTACTTTGTATTTTTCAATATATAAGAATGAAAAATGCAATAAAAGTCATCTAAAACTCTTAGTCTCTGCAGCAAGTATAAAATACAAGCCCAACAAGACACCGAGACAAAAAACAGTAATGCACTAATGGCAAAGCAAAAAGGATAAATGACTAAAACTACTTTCAAAGAAAAATCAATGAAAAAGCGGTCTCTGGTCACAAAAGAAGCATCCAACAGACAACATCAGACCCAAGGAAGACCCAACCACACTCACAACCCACCCAACAACTTGCCACAACATCAAACTCACCAAAAGGGAGGATGTACGCGACTGTTTAAAGAACAACTGCGTATATACGCGACTTTTGGCCAAAAACCTACGTGTATACGTGCATTTTAGCCAAAAACCTGCGTATACAGAGAAGGCAGTGGTAAAAAGCAGGCCAAGGGTCAAACAAATAAAGGGGAGTGTCAATGGATGAACATGCTATAACATGCAACACAGAAATAGGGAGAAATAGAGAGCAAGTCAATAATATCAAGTCCATTGTGCTAGCAAATTCCCAAATAAAAACAAGGAACATCCCCAGCGGAGTCGCCAATTCTGTTACGGAGAGAAATTCCTATGGCTTGGGGTACCACAACAAACAATTTGACTCCAGAAATAAATCCTTTCCAATATGCAATAGAAATTAAATGTCTAACACTAAAGGATCAGACCTCATACCTTATTCCGGATGGTTGAAGTAGATCCCCGTTGAGCTTTCCAACTTCAGCTTGAATTGATAAATTACTTCCTCAACAACAAGTAAACAATACAAGCATTCTATATATCATGGTGTTAGCTCTATTCTAGCATATATAATCAATAATGTATAAGCATTTGACATAATCGCATGGATAAAATATTCATTCAAACACACATTATTGGACAGGAAAATATATTTCTATTAATATAAATAAGAGATTACAATAGATACAACCTCTGACGACATGTCTGCAAACTGGAGAAACTGAATCCCACACTTGGGCCTCCACCACCTCAATCCTCCATCTCTCGATAGCAAGCTCACAAGCAAAAGGAAAGCTTGGGAAGAACACAAAAGTGCTCCAAGGGACAAAGGGATGCAGACTCAAGCATAAGTTCCGGCAACAATGGACTATAGTTTCTTCGCTCTCAATTCTCTCATATGCCTTCAATGTATCAAAGAGTTCCTTATATAGCTTTTCAAAGGGGTAATGAAAGGTCGAATCCGAGCGATCTCAAGGCATAGGGAAGGCCAGGAGTCAAGTGAGTCGGATCCATGTCAAGGAAAATTCCAAAAGGATTTGGATTTTGTACACATCCCAATGTACGCGGTTTTAGGGGTCAAAGCCGTGTATATACGCGATTATAGGTTTAAAAGTCGCGTGTATCATTTTTCACATGTTTTTAGGGATGATCAAGGAAACATCAAAGGACAAAAAATGGTCCATGGGGTCTAAGGAGTTTGCAGCGGGATAGGGGAAGGCCATACAAAGTGTGATTCACCTGGAGTGGTAAAATCAGCTATAACATTAATGAATTTATTTTCTACCAGACTACGAAATTACCACATGTGATTGTCAATTAAATCTTTGTTTTCTACCAAGATACTAATTGACAAGAGGTGATTGTCAATTAATGCTTGGTGTTTAGGGTTGCAATGTGCGTCACGTGATTAATGGTTATAGCATTTCCATAGAAAAGCGTGGAATGCTATAGACTCCTACAATTTATGGATCACATTTTTCAATATAATACATATTGTCCATTAAATTTAGCCGAGGAGAAAGAGCTATGAAATATTTTAAGAAATTTTCTCATTCAAATCCCTTCATTTTGAACAAGTTTTCTAACGAAAAATTTCAACATATATCTATACCAAAAGAGTGCATAACTCTGACTCCGATACACCATACACTATCTTCTCATAGTTCGATAATCTTATTGTACAATTATCCTCCTTTAATATATTCTTGTACAGTATCATTCAATTATGCTCCAAGTCTGTAGAATCTAGGACTATCAATAGTTGATGAATTCCTGAGTCCATGGCTAGTAGCACAACCACCTTACATTATACCGCACGTCTCATCCAAGATGTGGTAATTGTTGCATATAATAAACTAGACACGTCTTTGCAAAACATGGTTTTGGAGGATTCAAACCCTAAACAGAGACAAGGTCATGGAGTAGAATTTTTAAGGCTTCCACAATATCTTGATGGCCTTTGGCCAACATCGATGAAGAAACTTCCCATATGCAAATAAATGGGATGATATTATCAAAGGAAAAGTAGTAATAAAAATGCAAGCATCCTTAGACCATAGGAAATGATAATTTCAGTCTTCTTCCAAAATGCAACCATGCTAGAAAATAAGAATTTAAGTATTAAACCATATCAATCATGTTATCGATAATAGCCTACATATGAGTAATTAATACTAGTGTTTCCATATAGATATTAGGACATCCAAACCATATAATTACAATTTTAATAAATTTTAAAAATCAATGCAACCCATTGCAAAGCCACATCATAACAAAAAAAAATCAATACAACTTATTCCAATTGCTAAATTCCATGAGTGGCAGGGACTATTGTAGTACTAAAACAAAATAATAAACAATAACAAAATATTTCCATTTTTTATTTATAAAGAACTTGTATTTGAATAAAAAATAAATACAAATACATAGATCTCGCGCTAAAAGTCCATCCATATCTTGTTGTATAGTCTCGTTCTGTTAATAATTTAATGAGCTTTCACTATTGACTTTATTAGAGGCTTTATTTTGTTGTGTAATTTTATCCATGTATGAAGTTAGATCCGAGTTAATCGTATTTGGGTCCATCTAGGACAACGGAAGTTAAGTTGTGTGTTGTGGATGCATTTGTAGTTAATTTTAAATACATTTTCCATAACGAGGTGGGGTTGAGCACTAATCGACATGGGAGTGAGCATTGGCCATCCATATAGAAGAAGCTACGCGTAATGTGGATTTAACATTTAAACTTATTAAATGTTTTAAAAGTTTCATCATGATTTAAATAGTGATAAATAATGCTGATGGAATGTGTGGTAGACTCAACTGGGATTTTACATTTGTCGTTTCTTGATTGTCGATTCTCAATCATCTAAAATTTTGAATAGCCCCTTCAATTGCAAAGTTACAAAATAATGATCCAATTTCATTATTAAAGAGATTGATGAGAAATTAAATATTTTTGCATGGAAAAAATTATTGTGCTTTTCTATGAAGGGTAAAATTGCTATGAAAGGCATTAAAGGTTTGCTTCAAATTGTCTAGTCCCAATACAATGTTGAGAAAACAATTTTGTATCATGCCACTCATAAATTTTTCTTCGAGGTAATTTAAATGTGAGGAAATAAAAACCAATATAATTGATTCTCTAGGTAAAGGGAAAGATACTTCTTTTTGATTGGGAAACTTTTATTTGTTTTTTCATTAAAAGAAATTGTAATATATTTATTAAACAAATTATATTGTAAAAAAAAGGTCAGAACCAGTCATTACATAGTCATCATAAGCAGGCTTTAATAAAGAATCATATAAATAGTAGTCTTAAAAGTTATTAAGAGCATAAAAAAAAAACTTATTCAAGGATTCTCCACCTGTTTGATTGAGAAAATGCATTTTAGTCAGTTCCATTTGAGTTCAAGGCGCCAACCTGATGAGGTGGCCCATCACTATTCACAGCCAATCAATTATTCCCATCTCCTAGTGCTGGACTGATCCTTGTAACATTATTTTTTACACAATATTTTTGTTTTTAAAAAATAAATTGATATAATTTTTTTGGAAAACGTTTCTTCTAACCGTGGTTTGAGCCCAAAAATAAAAATAAAAAATCAAGGATATTGTACGTATACAAAGTTTATTCTCTAATCAAAGATATTGTACGTTTACAAAGTTTATTCTCAAAGGTTACTTTATGTATGCCAATGAATATGTACTTCATACTATTAAGGATTAATACAATTTTAAAAATCCAATTATGCCAATGAAGATGTACTTCATACTAGGGAGGATTAATAAAATTTTAAAAATCTAACTACAAAAAAGATAATGAAATAAAATAGAATAAATTTTATGAAAATAATGTAATGAGATAATGAAATAAAATATAACAATTTTTACTAAAGGAATGTAAGAATACAATTTTTTTTTTATGTTTAAAATTTTTTAAAATATTAAAATAACAGTAATAATATGAAAATAAATGTGGAGATTTTAGCTTTAGATGGTAGCTTAGTTGGTTGAAGCCTCTTGCCAAGTTGTTAGCTCTTTCTCATGAGTTGTTGGTTTAATTTATTGGTTTATCTGTTTGAGGTTAAGCCTCGTAATCTATACGGTTTCAAACAATAAAAATCACAATTTCAACAACAAATGAAGTCCCCATATCTTGGCAAAACTTGCTAAAAACTGTAAATCTTCTTTACTTGAACTTACTCCCTCCATAAATGCTAATGTACCACTGCAAACCATTTTTTTTCGTGTTATTACAAGTTGTAATAAGTTGTTACAACTTGTGCAAAAATGTTGTTTCCTACGAGACCTATCTCAATCTTCTTTATACGAGAATACACCACTTTTTGACCTATACATGTTAGCCACATCTCTCGCATTTCTGCTAAGAGTCAATTCATATGGCCACCTCTACTTCCAAAGAAATTTGAAACGCCTGGTTTCAAGAATAAAAAACATGAACCCATTCGAAACACATATATACAACAATCTCCTATTATTGACCCTATACTCTTCTTCCTCTAGAGAGAGGCTTCTAGGGTAATTTCTATGTAATGCGTTGATGTTGTTGCATGCCATTGATTTTGTTAACTATGTTTAACTTTATGAATCAATTTGCAAACTTGTTCCAATAAATACTAGAACCAACAATAGGTATCAGAGTTGTATTTAGATGTAGGGGAATGGCTTTGTTGTTGAGGGTTTGGATTGGTCCTAGATTTGGGGAATACTTATTACAGTGGGATATTTTTGGAAATGTTGATTTTGTTAGAATTGATAACACATAAGGGATGGAAATTGAAAAGTTCAATGGAATTTTTTTTGAGATTTGGAAGCTTAAAATGGGGGATCTCTTTATAGATTGTGAACAATGAAATGAAGTTGGTCTAAGACCAACTTTGACTTGTATGTAGAACGAATACTGACGAAATTTTGACAAAAAGGAAAGGAGTACAATTTGAAATTTTCTAGCAAGTTCTCTATTGTTGAATGCCTGAAAAGAAGACAATGCAATGAATCCATAGGAAAAGTTGGGGAACTTGTACTAGTTGAAATATCTAATTAACAAGTTTCTTCGAAAGAAGTTATGACTTTCAAGGATGGGTGAATGTGACTTGGTTATAGAGCTCCTGAATGCATTCAACACTGTTATCAGTTAGTTTTTGTTCGTGGTAAAATCACTAAGGAGGAGACATGCATCAATTTGTTGGAATCTTGGGATAGCTTGGTCGTGGAAATTGGAAGCAACATTTCCACATTGAAAATAAATGATGTGGTTGCATTTATGTTGTAAGGAGAGATGAGATGAAAGAACATGGAAGGAGCGACTCATGAAGCCTTGATGGTAAGAGGTCGATTGATAGATAGAGGAAAAGGAAAAACCTTTGATAAAAAATTGAATTCAAGGTGTAGATCTAACCCTAGACCGCATAGTCCAATGATGAAAACATACAGGCGATGCAAAAAATTTGGTCATTATAGACAAAACTATCAATCGATGAAAGTCAATAAATGTAAAGGTTATGACAAAGGTTAGTCGAATGATGGTAATTCTTTACAAGAAGATAAAGGATAAGTGTATTTATCCTACAGAAGTACACAATCGGATCATGACTCTTGGTTTGGCTCGAAACATGATCTTAGTAAGTAAGATGGGGAATGTACGTGTGTAGTTTGTATTAGAGAAATATACATGTAAAATGGTGCGATGAGTGATGGTACTGATGAGGGGAGTTTAGACCAAAACCTTGTACAAGATATTGGGAATAATATACACACACAAAATTGCTAATGTGGTATGTCAAGACTCATACAACATATCTTCTTTTGTAGTAGAATTGACCATGTTGTGGCATCAACAAATGAGATATATAGGTGAGGAAGGTTTTCATTCCATGTAGATTAAATTTATAGTCAAAGGTCTCCCTGGTTTCTATGAATAAGTTGAATTTTGTGAACATTGTATTTATGGTAACAGAGTCATGTAAGGCTCTCATTTGGTGATACTAGGGATAAGGAAATACTAGAGTTAATATAGAGTGATGTGTTTGGACTTGTGTTGGTCCCTTCACTAGGAGAATATCGGTATTATGTTTCTTTCATAGATGATTTATCTAGAATGACATGGTTGCATTTTTCTAAGGAAGAAATCTTATGTTTTTGAGAAGTTTCGAGAGTTTAAAGCTTTTGTGGAGAATTAGACTAGTTAAAAGGTCAAGGCATTGAGAACTGATAACATAGGAGAATTCCGTGGAAGGGAATTCAACTAGTTATGCAAATAACATGGTATAGCTCAACAAAACACAACTCCATATACTCCTTAAGCTAAAAAAGCTGTTGAAAGAATAAATATAATCCTGATGGAGAAAGCGAGGAGCATGCTCAATGGTGCATGAATTGCATAAGAATTTTTGGGAGAGGCATTTGACACGATGTTTTAACTGGTGATTTTTATTTATTTATATTTTTTATCTTTGACAAATCTAGTAAAAGAGACTCCATATGAGGCATCATATGATCAAAATACCTCTTTTACACAGATCAAAGGCTTCATATCCAAAAGGTATTTTTACATATGATAAAAATACCTTTTGGATATGAAGCCTTTGTGCATATCCAAAAGGAGAAAATAACCAAACTCAATAGAAAGTTGGAGAAATCTTTATCGGGTACAATGATGTAGTGAAAGGATATAAGCTACGAAAACTCGTAATGAGGAAGGATGTTTATAGTTTAGATGTGATCTTAAAAGAAGTTGGAGGATATTTTAGGAATGGAGAGGATAAAAGAGAAAACCTAGAAGAGAAAGAGCTTGAAATGAACAATGAAAGTATGGATTTAGGTGATTCAATTGAATATGATGAAGGTGTGGAACAGTAGACTTTGGATGTTAGGAGGTCTGGTTAAGCAAGGAAACAACCAAAAAGGTATATTACACTCGACTTTCCATATTATTTTGTGTTATATACTATAGAAGATGATCCCAGGTCGGTAAAGGAAGTGATTGACTTAATGGAGGCTAAATTTTGGAAAAGGGTATTGGAAGACGAAATGGAGTTCTTGAAGAAGAATAAAACATGGGATCTATTTGTGTTACCAAATGGAAGGAAACCTATTGGAATTAAGTGGGTGTTCAAGAAAAATTTAATGTAGTAGGCCAAGTCGAGAAATACAAGGCTCAATCAGTAGCTAAATGGTATTCCAAGTCAAGGGAGTCAACTTTAGTGCTAAGCTAACTTCCATAAGGGTACTAATGTCTATAGCTGCAACATTTGATCTTGAGAAATAAAAGATGGATGTAAAGAAAACATTTCTTCATGGTGATCTTAAAGAATAAATTTATATGAAGAAGCTTGAAGCTTTTACAATGGAAGAAGAAAAGAAGATGGTTCCCAAGCTCAAGAATCCTCTCTACCATTCAAAGCAATCACCCAGGATGTTGTATTAGAAGTTTGTCATGTATATCCAATAGTTGGGGTTTGTAAGAAGTCAAGCTTATCACTGTGTGTATGGGAAGAAATTTAGTGTTCGTTTCATATATATAGTTATGTATGTTCTGTAAGTGGGTGTTCAAGAAAGAAATGAATGTAGTGGGTCAAGTTGAAAATACAAGGCTCGATTGGTATCTAAATGGCATTCCAAGTTGAGGGAGTATTGGATGTTCATTTCGTATATGTAGTTCTGTATTTCGACGACATGTTGATGGTAAAAAATAAAGGAGGTCAAAATGAAATTATCCTCTAAGTTTGACATGAAGGATATCAGAGAAGAAAATTTCATTCTTAGAATGGAAGTTTAGATAGATTGTACAATAAATATGTTGAGACAGTTCTAAAATGTTTTAACATGTGGGAGAGTAGATTAGTCCAGATTCCTATTCTTGTAGGATTCAAGCTATTTGTTGAATAGTTGTTGAGTATACAAGAAGAAATAGAGTATGTGTTACGTGTGCCCTATAATCTAGTGTTGTAGATAGTCTATTGTATGATATGGTATGTACTTGATGCAATATTTCCCATGTAGTGGGAGTATTGAGTAGGTACATATCGACAATTGGAAAAGAGCATTGAAAAATAATGAAACTAGTACTCAAATATCTGCGAGAAATAATATATCATGGAATTTGTTATGGAGGAAAGCCTGATGACAACAAGGAAATCAATGTACTTCATTTCGTTGATTCTGACTAGGATGAGAAATCAACCGTAGATGGTTGATTGACCGATATGTGTTCAAGATATTCAATGGATAAGTCAGTTGAATGAGTAGAAGGAATTTAATCATTTCACTACCGACCATTGAGGCTTATATGACAACTACTCATGAATGTACGCTGCAACTTGTTTGGTTGCAAAGGCCATGTTTAGATGTTTGGTTTGGATAGCATGTTGTTATGTTGAATTGTGACAGTTAGAGTGAAATATTTATGGAAATAATCCAACATATCATTTGACGACAAAACAAATTGATGTTCAATACCTTTTTGTGAGGGAGATGGTGGAAAACTAGAAGGTGTTACTAGAAAAGGTATACATGGTGAAGAATGTTGTAGACTCATTGTCCAATTTGGTAAGCACAACAAAGTTTCCCTAGTGTAGGGAAATTATGGGATTTACAACCTTACTAAAATGAACTAAAGTTGTGAATCAATTTTTTTTTTGTAAAGAAGGAAACATGTGGGAGAATGTTGGGAATTCTATATTATTTGCATGAAAATCGATTGGAAAATTCAGTAGTTGATTGGTATAAGTTGAATAGAGTCATAGGAAAATATAAGAGAAGTATGGTTGGACAACTGACAAGAATAGCTGTTTGGTCAAAGGAATATGAATGGTCTACAATAAGTCGAAGGAACGACCAAATATCAACAATCAATCAACCAAAGTTGTCCTAGTCAAGTCATCTGTAACATAATAGCTGAAAGTGGTTAATATGTTATGGATTTTCATTAATAAGAAGTTGGTTGCATTGCATCTATAAATTAGATGTAATGGATATGAATTGGAGAAAAATAATGTGTAGCGTGATCATGTAATGAAGGTGTGATTTGTGGTCTAATAAGTCACGATTGTTAACACTTGTTTTTTAGTGTTTTCATTAATAACATAGTGAAAGCTCATTAGTTTGCTAGTTTTCCTTTATGAGGAAATTTTGTAGGGAAATTTATGTTTAATGTGTTTATGTTATTGTGTGGCATTTTTTTTGGTTAATTTTTTTTAAATATATGAATAAATTTGCAAACCTATTGTAATCAGTATTAGAGCCAACAATAACCTCAAAATTAAAAGCAATACACCTTACCCTATTATCCTTATAGAGGTGGGTCTTCCACCCATCAAGAGAATTTAGATACCTGATGTACAAGTACATGATAAATAACATGGGATACCAGAGAATTCCTAAAATTTCTTTAAAAGTCAGTAAGACCAAATTCACTCAAGAGAGGCTGGTATATAGAAGCCATGGCTTGGTTAAACCATTGGGGGATTAATGAAAATTCCACTTTGCAAGATATCAATAACATTAAAAATACTATCACATCTAAGTCTAAAGAGAAAATGTGGGGTGAGAAAGAATTAGAGGATACAAGAAAATTACGATACTATAAGGATGTCATTAACCCTAATCTGGAAGATAACAAATATATTTGTTTTAACTAGTTAGAAGAAGAACATTAATATGCCTAAGATAAGAGCAAACTCTCATGTTAGAAAATAGGATCATAGAGCAATAAAATAAAATAGATGTAGAAATAAAACATATAAGATAACACTACAAGATAGACATCAATGTATGTGGTTCACTCGAAATGGGATACATCCAAAGAAACATCCATTCCTTTATTTTATTCTCTCCAACAAAATGAAGGGATACAACCTAAACAATATCTACATCAGCCTCCTCTTCACTCTCTCACAGTCTCTATCAGTAATTCATAATGATATTTCTCAATACACTCTCCAAAATTGCAATATAATGTCCTCTTTAAAAGGGGGTTTCCTTTTAGGGAAAAAATACACAAACATAGTCTCTACCATTGTATTTGTAACCTAATGAGGATTGATCCAGATTGAATATGAAATTATAACATTTTATAGGAAAACTTTCCAAGAATTTCTCTTCGAAGGCGCTTCCCCCAAATCCCCTCCAAGGGGGATCCAAAAAGTTGTCTTCACCGCCTTTGAACGCCCTTGACAACAACAGTAGGGGGGGATCCCCCCCACACCCCCTCATTAGGTACTAGGATCCAAACATGGATAAAACCATCCTTTTACTTAGGAATATAATCAGGATCCATAGTCAACACTCTCATGAGCTTCATAGTGAAACATAAAGCTAGAAAATTCCTAAAACACCATGGTTGAAAAAGATTTTCCATCTCTGTGAGACTACGAGCATTGAGGATGATAATCACTTTCTCTTAAAATGCCTTACGTACACTCACATTATATCATAGTTTCATAATATTTTTTACAATACAATTCTCCCTAACCTTCTAACTTGTCAAAACTATGACGACCTAGGAACACTTCATTCTAATCATTTTGAGCATATAAATAAAATCTTACAACAATCCAAGTAATCCTATTAAGGTTTGGTAGACTCGAGTTGTTATCAATGGAAATTAACTATCATCATCATCACAAATTATCATTATGTTAAAGACCAAATAAATAAATATGTCAAATTAATAAAAACACTCTTAAGAGAACAAAAATATATAAATATATATTTCTTAACTATTTTGCAATATTTTAACTTTTATCTTTTTAAATAAAATCATGTTACTATTTCATCACAAAACTATAAAAATGCATAAACATGTTTTGATATTTCCTTTAATATTCATCAGAGAAAATTTGAGGTCTAAAATGGGCCTCCTAAGGAAAATAATAAAATAACATTTATGAATTTTGGAGGAAAAGAGAAGAAAACTACACTTTTTCTTCATATTTTCAACATATATCCCTATCGTTTTGCTCAAATTTTGAGCGAGAGCACTCATTGGATGAAGAATTTAATTCCACATCTAACGAGTGCCCCGCTCGATCCCATTTTAGACCCCAAATTTGCTTTGATGTTCATTTTTTAATTGAACTTCCTGCAAGTTAAAATGAGAGAGTAATTCACCAATGAAATGGAAAGATATCTGTTACAACTGATTTTACCACACATGGTTGATCATACATTTATGGCCTTCCATGTCCCTCTGCAGACTCTTTGGACCCCATGGACCAATATTGTACCTTTGATGTTTCCAAGATCATCCCTAAAAACACCTATTATTTGCTGTACGCAACTTTTAATCCCTTTCTCGCGTATATACGCGGATATTACCCACGGGGGCGTCACCTAGGGACCAATATGATATCACGTCCTTTCATATTGGCGGGGTTAAAATTAAAAAATTAAAAATCAATATATTGGGGGTATATTAGGGGTAAAAAGGGTTTTTTTTTACTATTTAAATATCCAATATGCTGGGGGATATTTTATTCAACATTCCTGCCCACTCAGTTCACCAGTGCTCCAAGCCTACGAGCTGCCTCTGCTTGTGGTCTGAGTGCACCTGCATATGCTGCATAGATTTTTCAAGAGGTTTTCTACATCGTTTTGCTGGGTTTTTTGGATAATAAGGGCGTGTTGGCCCTTGGGTTTTCTGTGGGTTTTCTCCATCATTTTTCTGGGTTTTTTGGAGAACAAGGGCGTGTTGCTCCTTGGTTTTTCTGTGGGTTTTCTCCACGTTTTATCCATCGTGTTTCTGGCTAGATAATAGGGCATTTTTTCAAATCGTAGCAGTGGTAGCAGTGTTTTTTGGAAAACGAGGGCATTTATTCATCGTTTTCTGGTCGTGGGTTTGTGGTGGGTTTCTCTGGTGCATAGCAGTGTTGGAGAAGGCACGTTGGAGAGCCACTGCATAGCATTCTTGGAGGTAAAGCTACACTATGTTTAATCTCTGATGAAATATGCCTTCGGTTGAATGAAAAGTTGAAGATCCAAGTAAAGAGTCAATTTTTTTGTGCATGAACGTTATCTGCTTTTCTGGTGGTTGGTATTATATTTTTTCTATGCATGAACAGTAGAAGCTCTGGATTTCCTTGGTTATACTTCTGATTTATTTGTTAAAAAAAGTGACTTGTAAGTCTGCAGTTTCCCATTGCTTTTTCTTTTTTCCCTTCCATGCGAGATAGATTTTTTTTGCCTAAGCCCTATGGAGGTTTTGTTGCCCACTAGATTGATTGCTTTGTACAACCTACGGCCTTTTATTGTTGGGTAGCGTCCATGCTTTAAGCCTATGTTATTTGGGTTGCTTATTAGCTTTCAGCACGATATTTTGAGGTAGTCGGTGCACTGCTTGTTTACCCAGTTCAGGATTGTAGGAACAACGCTTCCATCCAAATTAATGTACTACACTTCTTGGAACAAATGGAAATGCCTTCACAGCTCTCCTAGGTAACAAATTTCTAGCAAACAAAAGTCCAAACAAAAATTTGCCTGCAATTGGACAACAACTGACCTGCCCTAATTTGTGCACAAAAGTCACGGGTATTTGTAATCTCCCAGGAGCATTTTTCTGGGAACAAATGTGCAATTTTTTGGGTTTTATCATTTATATATATTAGAAACATTAAAAACTGGTCAAAAAGAAACATTTAAAATATTTGATATTGCAAAATGAGCATACCTTTCTAGAACAGAACCACAAACTTGTATAGAATCTATTCAAAATTATTTCAGAAATGGTAATCATTCTAAGTTATAATTTAGAGAAGACCATTCTCGGCCGAAAAGGTTTTAAGTTTATTGGAAAATCTAGTCCCAAGAGTGTCATAATTATAAGCTCGATTCTGAACATTAATGCAAACAATTATGAATTATAAATACTATAAAATCCCAACTCCCATGTGGTCGTGTCCTATTAAGAGGTGGATTGCAAGTTTTCATTTCAGGATTTCAGTAGTGTATCAATTTGATTTTTGATTGGGAAATATATGTGAAGTAGTTAGCGATATATTCTTGAAGTAGCAAGCTTGGTCAGGGTTATTAAACAGGTTTACGAGTCTGAATGCTGTTGGTTCTTAAGTTTGTATTATGAAAGTTTTGTATGTTTATGTAATCATATCTGAGACAGGCCAGACAGAACATAGATTGGAAACATCAGGCCAGACATAATATAGATTGGCAACATCATGCCAAATATCTGGGATGAAATTTTTGGAGCTTTTTGGTATATTTGGTCATAGAAATGATTGTTTCACTTATTTTCAGCATCAAATTCTGTTATTACTAAACCTTGATCTAGTCCATCTGATGTCTATGGCTATGGATTTCAAACTGAACTCAATTCTTACTTACAACAATTAGTCTATTCAGTATTATTCTCTTGTTTGCTTATGCATTTGGTGAATCAGACCATGCACTCAAAGTGGTCTTATCCTTTTGGCGAATCAGACCATGCACTCAAGGTGGTCTTAGCAGCTAATTCTGAATTTTCTCAGTCACACTCACACTAGATAGACCATCTGGCATCACACTTCTCTTCCCCTCTCTAATGAAGCATGCAGGTTTTATATCTATTTCTTATGATGTTAAACTATGTGATATGTTGGTATTCCTGTGGATGGCAGGCAGTGGGTTAAAGTCCAAAGAAGCATGCATACCTTAAACCTAAGGTGGGTTATACTGTAGGAATCATCACTTCATTCTATGTAACTATGTATTCATCTTCTATTTGTGTTTAATGCATCAATTAAAGAGTTAAATGTAAGTGAAAACTGATTCAGATAATGGTGAATTTAATTTGTGTTGTAAAATGATGGTAATTGGTCAAGTGTTAAACAAAAATTTATGAAGGCTGGCATTAATGGAATTTGACAATGCATGTAGGATCAAGGGCATCACATTTTTTAACCTATTGATATGCCAAATTAAGTCATGAAATCCCACATGTAACCTTCTCCATGACAAGAATTTAGGTTGTTACTTACAATTCGATGGCCTGATACTATATATATATGTATGAGAGAGAACATACCTGAAGGAGAGTCTTAGAAACAATGAGCATATCAGGAGTTTTGATAGTCTTAGAAACAATGGGCATATCTGACTTTTAACCATGCAGTCACACAAAGGGCATATCTAACGTTTAACCACGTAGGCACACATCTTGCAAATGCCACAGGACAATGGGGAGGTAAACTAAGAAAGTGTCCTTACAGAATTCTGTCAAATTGATATGTTAAAACTACTCAACTCGACCTTAGTGAAACTAAACAAATTTAGTTTTTCATTTATTTAAAGACCGAGTTATGGTTTTGGAACTCCTTAACAATGAATTGCTATTGCGATTTTGAGCCATCAGCCCCCTTTTTGAGAACTTGAAAAGGACCATTGTTGCATTCCAAGATGTGCCTAGAATTAATGATTTGGGGTTGTTATTTTGAACATAATTATCTTTTGTCCTCCTTTAACATTGAAAAGTTCCCACAATTGCTTATTGCATTCTCATAATTACTCGTACTATGACCAGAACTACTTTGCATTGATTGTGAGGAGGGTAATCCTACCCATATGCAGGAACCAAATAATGGCTTATGGATGTTTACTTACTAAGATTGCACAAATTTACTTGGAATGTGCCCAAAACACTAATAAGTCATTCCTAGAACTTATACATTATGGGATAGGTCCTTCTGATTGTTATTCACATTACATCTACCTCAAAATGCTTCTTCTTATGCTCAAACTTGTGAGAAACTTATTAAGTTCTAATATCAACACACAATAGAGTTTTAGAAAATGAGTCAAATTGCAATGATTTGGGGCATCATCATTGTTTTCAGTTGCTTTTTTTTTTCTCTTAATGTTAATTTGAAAATATATATTCCTAAGAATATTTTCACATTTCAAGTTGACTCAGTGGAGAAGTTGGATCCATTGCTGTAAGCATGCAATGACCTTGGAGTAGCTACTAAACAAAAAAAATTCATGAAGTAGGCATTATTCCTCTATTTTCCTGGTACCATCAGGTATTGTGTTGTTTCCATGTTTTTCAATGTTAAGTTTCTATTTAATGTAGAAACTCATGGTCTACAATAATAAATATTTTCAATTGTTCTAATATTAAGTATTTTTTTCACTAAAATGCTTTGGACTCTTTTGCAAAGCTTCGATAGAGAGCGGAATAAAACTAATTTACGGATTATGTCCTTAGACATGATGATCACCTTACTTTATATGGATTTGGTTTGTTGTTTGTTAGAGTGGGAGAAAAATCACATGTTTGGTGCAGGATCATTATTGTTTTTCCAAGCTAGTCTTGAATTTAAATTCTACACTAAAGTCTTATATATGGATTGTCTAGTATCTTGAAAGAACATGTTAGAATCTCCCATTATGGTTTTCATTAAGAGAGTTATGTTTATGATAAATTTAGATTGTAATTTAGAAATGTGTTAAAGTCACATATATTAACTTGGATTGCTCCCAAGTTTGAGTTTTTTTGTGTTGTTATCTTATGAGGTTTCCTTTGCATCCCTAGAACAAGATGTTGGTTGGGAATTACTTTTGGCTCCTATAGGTAATTGATAAGTGATTTTCATCAATATCACACAAATGTCCCCTATTTTGCAGCATGTTCCTCTACCTTGGTTCCCTTCAAGCGTGAGTATTGAAAAGGACTATTCAATACCCAACCTGAAATAAATATTCATATGATTTTAATCTTTTATAACCCTTGGTACTGTTTGTCAATTGAGTAATGGTTTTTTAGTGTCTTGTTTGAATTCATTCTTCTTCTTCTCTTTTAGAAATAGGTCTGTGCATGATGAAATTGGCCCCTAAATATATCAATCTATCAATCTCTTAAGGTTGAATAATCAGAATTTTTTTATCTTCCCTTGGCAACTTAGTTAGAAACACTAGTTACTATACTATGCCTGTTTGCAAATGGAAGGAAAAAAGCATCTGCAAATTGTTTTAGTAATTAGTATAAAGTATTATCTAATTACTAGTAGTAATAAGGGAAGTTACCCTCTTTTCATTGAAGTTTCATATCTATCATCTATAGTTATCAGATTTCATATATCATGACCTATACATTAGAGGAAATTTCAACTCAAAATGGGCCTTTTAACTTTAACTCAAATTCCATGTCATCATGTGTTAGCCAATGAAATTGCTTTAAATTTGAAATACCTTATAGGTCTTAAACACCTTTTTAATATAAATTTGGGGATAGGTATCATAAAAAAAACTACTTTTTTTGTTTGTATTTTCGACATATATCCTCGTGTTTTTACTCAAATTTCGACCGGGAGAGCTCGCTGGATGTGGAATTAAATTCCGCATCCAACGAGTACCCACTCGGCATACTTTTGATGGAACCCGCTACACCAAAAACAAGAAATACCTGAAAAACCATGATGATGATGCCATCATCACGTTTTTTCAAGTATTTCTTGTTTTTGGGGTAGCGGGGTCCATCAAAAATATGCTGAGTGGGTACTCGTTGGATGTGGAATTTAATTCCACATCCAATGAGCTCTCCCGGTCGAAATTTGACAATTTTATTTTGAACTCATTAGAATGTGGGAATTGAAGAATCAAATCCACAGTGCCCACTGGTCTCTGCCAGAAATGTGGAGAGGACTCCTTCAAAATCAGTGAAAAAATCTAATAAAACCAACAAAGAGTTAAGTGAAGCTCAGGCTTCTGAATTCTCAGGAGAGAGTAAGGCAGACAGGCAGTGGGAGACATTGAAAGATGGAAGTAGTCAGCCAACCAAAAGATATTCCAAGAGAAAGCGGGGAAGTAAGGATCTGTCCAATAATGGTTTAGCCCGCAGAAGGAAAATCTTGGGTGAAGAAAATATGGATGGTACCGAGACACAAGATGAAGAAAATATTCTTAACTCTCATGCTAAAACAAAGCTTAAAAACATAAATCATTTCTTATTTTACAATGCATGTCAATGAAATCATTTCTCGACTAGCATATGGTAATAGTTAAAAACAGAGCTTATCAAAATTCTGAGTCTGTTCTGTTTAAAAGGTAGTGAGATTTAAGTTTTGTTTTGATCACATTGTTGTTTCTGGCATTCCATATTCAATCCAAGCCGGTGTATCCTGTCAGAATGCCTTCAGTATACCCTAGCATAATGGTATGCAAGATCTGTCAGTAGGCAAGATCCACAAACAAAAGATGAGACAAAAATAATTTGGTTGCCACCTTTATACCTCTAAAAGCCCCCAATTTTTTGGCCTCTAAAAGAGCTTTGTTAATCCCTTCTACTACCAACAAGAACAACAAAGAGGAAAGAGGGCAGCCCTACCTCAAACCCCTAACAGGCTTGAATATTTTTCAACAGAACAAAAGAAAACAATGAAATGAAATTCATAACCCAATTAACAAAGTATAGATCAAACCCCCAGTAAATGAGCAACAACCTCAAATAGAGCCAGTTGACCCTATCATATGGTTTAGACATGTAAACTTTTATCACCATAGCACATAACCTCTTTACCTCAATTGAATGATAAGCTTCCTGATCCACCCCTACAACCTTATGAATATACCATCCAGTGAACTATTTAAACTGTTATTGGAGAATGAACCTAGATGGCAGAGCCTTTATCCATTTAGCAATTACTTTTGAACTAATTTTATAGATACATTTACACAATGAAATTGGTTTGAATTCTTCAGAACTAATAGGATTATCAAACTTAGGGACGAGGGCTATAGAAGTGGACATGAAAGTTGTCAACATCTTACCAGAAACCCCAGATTCCTTGAGAACCCTTAAGAGATTTTCCTACCAACACCTCATAAAATCTTAGAAAAACTCTATTGGCCATCCATCTAGGCTGGGGTTTTTGTCTTTTTTAAAGAATGCAAAATCTCTTGAAGCTCATCTTTTGTTACCTTCTCCAGCAAAGTTACAATGTCCTCCTCAGAGACAAAGCTAGGGAATAGAGTTGCCATTTTACAACTTCTGCTATTGTAGCTTTATTATGTTCCTTATAGAGACCATTGAAATGGGCAACCCCAACCCTGGACAGGTCCTCAAAAGAGGTCGCCATAGAACCACTTGGACCCTGTAACTTCCAAATAGTATTTATATTTCTCTATAATTTGAAAATTGATGGAAACATTTGGTATTATCATCACCATTTTTCAGCCAAAGTGCTTGACTTTTATAACTACCAAGCTGCCTCTTTTTCATCCTATAAGGCCCTCTTCTTCTCCTCTAAAACAAAAACCTTAGCCTTGTGATATTCATTTGTAAATGTTAACAAATCTTGAAAATAGAGCTCCTCCCATTGAACTTCAATACCCTTTAAAGATTTGTCATCACTTTAGTGCTCCAACTTTGTTATCTCATTGATATTCCTAAGAGTAGAGAAGGGATTTTAATATTCGGATTTGGCAGGAAGAAGAGTACAACGACCAGGAAACTGTTGTAGGAGGCTGTTCCAACTTGGTGGAGGTTTCAGACTTGTAGGGACAGTCATACAGGGCTGGTCGTACAACAAGCCTTAGGCCATTTTCCGTAGGCTGTACAGGACAGCAGCAGGTGCAGGGGTTCTTTTTGGGGCAGATTTGCAGCAAGAAGATTTTCTCAAGGGGACAAATTTGGTATATTTGCTGTAGATTTTATTTTCTTCATTGGGCCATTTTCCCAGTAAGGGATCCCTTACATGCTTGTATATTATTTTAATAAAAAATAGATTTGAAGGGCATAAATTTTTTGTATGTGTTATTGAGAAGGTCTTTTTTCCATTTTGCTTCCGCTGTTTATATCTGTTAACAAATTCTAGTCAGTTTAAATTATTTAATTAGTTGCGGTTTAATTCTTGAAGGAAATCACTAAGAAATAATTATCTAGGTGGACGGTATTAGAAAAATTAATAGTTAGCAGTCCCATTGATCTGTTTGTGGTCACTTGTTGGACATGGATAAATTTATGGTGTCATTGATGTCAACCTCGTAATGGAAGATTGTTTGACATAGTGTCATTGATGTCAACCTCGTAACGAAAGATTGTTTGACATAGTGTCATTGATGACAATTTGTTTGTGTAGTATGACAACAATCGTATGATCAAGGTGTGATGGTTAATCAAGCTGGACAGTCGATGTGAAGAGTTTGACAGGTTCATGATGTCTCGTGGCAGTTTGAAAGGTGTTTGGTTATGGAGTGGCTATTTTACTTTGATAGCTTATGTCATATATGTCTCTTTATGTCTGTTTTACTTCTGTCATATAAAGCTTCCCTTGAGAAGGATGTCTATGTCTTCTTGCATGCATGGGATATGTAACATAAAGTGATAGAAGTAAAACATTCAGCCAATTCATCTTTCTGAGTATGTGTACTCAGTAGATTATATATGCAATAGAGGAGGAGGTTGTATTGCAGTGCTTGGCTAGAGGTTTCAGAAATATTGTCTGCCCTGCTCTGAATTAACCTTATGTTGGATGCAGTTGAGTTGCTTTTCCTTTTCCACATGGAGATCCATGATTTCTCTCAATAATTTCATGTATTCATTCACTTAGAAGTCTGATATGCTAAGCCCTGACCTAGCCTGTCCCTTTATAAATTCATTTACAAATTTTCCCTAGTGTAGCCTATCAACCTCGCTTTTCCGTTCAGCGATACTACCTTTCACTTTTAGTAATACCTCCTTTCTATTTCATGTTTCCAAATGGACACATGCAGTCAACCAGCTCTTCTTTGGTCATTATATTTACCTACCTACATACATAGCACGACCATGGCCACATCCACAACACTATCCATTATAGCCACTGCCACACCCATCTATCTACCTACCCATAATATCTGAGAGTGTGTTTCTTGTTGTAGGAATGTTTTTTTTAACATTCCAGCGTTTTAAATGTTTTGAAGGGAGAGAGTTTCTTTGTTTTCGATGATCCCACTGTATTGAACAATCATTTGTAAAATGCATAATGAAGGAAATTTTCTTAACCTTATGCTTCACACATAGCAGCATGCTGAAAAGGTTCCTAGGGTACACTTCATAAAAGTGTGCATAAATCTATCTCAATTCACTTGCCAGCTAAAACTTAAAAGTGGTCCTTAGTAAGGTTTAACTCTGTAATTTCCAAAAATACAAGCTCAAGTTAAATATTTTGTTTGTAGAATTATATGTAAGAGAATGCACTTCAGTTATGTTGGAACTCGGAAGTCAGGAATGGATCTTTCAAGCTTTGAAATTCCTCGACATTAGTATGATAAGCTGTTATTTCAGTACTTGTGTGTCTATCAATAGATGGGAATGGCAAGTGCATTACAGACACTTTGTGGACAGGCCTATGAAGCAAAGCCGCTATAATTTGCTTGGGATTCAATTACAGAGAGCAATTGTTTCTCTTTTTTGTGTAAGCATACCACCTGCTGTGATATGGGAATATATGGGACACATTATTTTCCCTTGGGAAAGACCCTTTAATATCTTTTGAAGCAAGGAAATTTTCAAGATGGATGATTCCTATCTTGTTTGCTTATGCGTCTCTTCAACCCCTTCTGAAATTTCTTCAATTGTGGGGTATTGTATTTCCATTGCTGTTGAGCTCTGCAATAACTCTGTGTTTACACGTCCCCATCTGTTGGGTATTGGTGTTAAAATTTGGGTTGGGTAATAAAGGTGCTGCACTTGCAAACAACATTTCCAATTGGCTGAATGTTTTACTTCTATCACTTTATGTTACATATCCCCTGCATACAAGAAGACATAGGCATCCTTCTCAAGTGAAGATTTATATGGCAGTTTGAAAGGTGTTTGGTTATGGAGAGCCTTATGTCTGTCATTTTGATAGCTTGGTTAAGAGAGCTTTTAAAAGTTTAAAACCAAATGTTACATGGTGCAGGGTTCATAGTTGAGCCTGGAAATGGCCCCTAATGACCTGGAGCAATATTGGTTCTTACTCCTTGCTACTATATCATGGGTTGCAAAGGTCTCATGTCTTTTGTTTTGTAATTTTGTCATAGTAAATTCTCCACAGAAGTTGTTTGTCTTTACCATAGTACTTACAGTGTTCATAGGAGGTTCACAGATATTTGTTTATGAGCTTCAAATATAGTTTTTTTCTATTGCCTTACACTTATGTATGAATGGCTTGGTTTGTGCTGTAAAAAATACTAAGCAGTTAGAATTTTTTTCTATACTTATAGATTCATTATGTTACATGTGACTTGAGATATTGAGCCATGAATGCCCTGAGGATAAAACATGTGTACTAATTATAGAGAATTTAGAGGTTCTAGCATGATGAACCTTGTCCACTCCACATAATTCTTTTAATAGTTAAATGGCCCTTTACTGTTGGAGTATGATTTAAAATTATTTCTCTTTAACTAACTACAATTTAACTTCGACTGTTAGACTTCACATATAAAAACTCAAAAAAGTCAAAGCCATTAGACAGAAGTAGAAATCTGCTTGGATACTGTTCATAGAGATACTGTTATTTCTCTCCAAATAGATTTTTGATAATAAACATTCTGTAATACTGTTATTTCACTATAAACATATTTTAGATAATAAACATTCTGTAAGAAGCACCAAAGTACCACTATGAAGGAGGGTCTGAAATGATTTAGGAGCTTGCTTTTCTTGGAAATTTATAAATGGCAATGGCCTGATAATCTTACAATTTTTCACGTTTCCTAAAAAAAATGGATAAAAGGCTCCGTTTAAAAGGGAGAAAACACTTCCTATGTGAATTTGGGGTGTAGTGGTCCAAAGCTACTGATAAGTAAAATTCTTTGTATAAAAAAAATGATGTTTTGATTAAATTCTTAAAATGGCAAAACCTGTCATAGCTTCGTTGTCAAATTGTGTTGTCAAATTGTAGTGAGAACAACCATCAGTAGCTGCTATCAGCAAATGGGAGTTAACTCATCAATTGTTAAAGGTTTTGACAACTCTATAACCTATTCTTTTAAGGATTTTAAAGAAGAATGATGACATCCTTTTGGATCTTTTGACTATATTTGATGAGAAAATTACCTAGTGACAGGCAATTTTCCTGTCAAATTGCAGGAATTACGGGTAAAATTCCATCCCTACACGCCACTTGAAATAAACTATGGGTGGTCCCTATGGGGCAGAATTCCATACATGTTTCCTTACATTCTAGAAAGCTAAGCTCTTAGCCAATCAGAAGCAGTTTAAAATCTTACTAAAAGTAATCATATAGCAGCATTGAGATTATTAAGCCTACATTAGTTTTTAAAAATGTGTAAATAAAATATATATAATGTGTGATTTAGTGAAAAATATTGTTAGCTAAACACATTGCTTGAGATTTGTTACACAAACTAGATTACCAAGGAGCTCAGGCATGGTAGTACTGGGTGATTGAAATCAGCCTTCTAGGTAATCATTAGGCTTTAGGGTGACTGGAAGCAAAACTGCAAGGTTTCAGGTGACAGAGTAGGCTGTTCTTTAGGCTGTTCCATAATGTATGAGGTATGTGATCTCTGTACTCTGTTGAATAAAGAAGTGAATTAAAGTTTAAGCTTGTGTTGAGAATCCATTTTTTTAAGAATGTCATTGTAATACTATTTGATGTGGATGGTCACACAGCTAATATAAGACTTACACTTGTCTAAGCTTGTTTGATTTATCTAAAT
>LPNX010205165.1:308394-320316 GCA_001517045.1 Pseudotsuga menziesii | reverse complement strand
AATAATTATTTTGCATGGTGAGGGAAAAGAATGAATGTTGAGTATCATGTCAATATACTAGGTAGAAATCTAAAGGGGTATAAAAAATGTAAATGAAAAAACTGATACATGCAATATACAATGAAAATAGGGGTTTTTTTAAATTGGGAAGGCATATTGGGAGGGGGTTAAAAAAAATGATTTTGGGAGGTATTTTCAAATATTTTTTGAAAATAGGGGTATTGTTTCATATGCCACGAACAAACATGCTATGGCATGGTTTCACTAAGTGAAGACCCCGTGATATTACCCTTAAACTCGCATACATCAGAATGTGTGCATAAGTCCAAATGTTTTTGGATTTTTCCTTGATGTGGATCCGAATCACTTGTCTCTTGGCCTTCCATATGCCTCGAGATCACTCGTATTTGACCTTCCATTACCCCATTCAAGCACTATACAAGGAACCCCTTGGATACATTGAAGAAGGAGGAATTGAAGAGCAAGAGAACTATAGTCCATTGTTGCTGTAGCTTGCTTGTACTTGAGTTTGCATCCCTTTGTCCCTTGGAGCACTTGGTGTTCTTCCCAAGCTTGCCTTTGCTTGTGAGCTTGCTATCGAGAGATGGAGGATTGAGGTGGTGGAGGCTCAGGTGGAGGACTCGGTTTCTCCGGGTCGCAGACGTGCCAATAGAGGTTGTCACTTGTGCAATCTCTGATTATATTAATAGAAATATATTTTCCTGTCCAATAATGTGCATTTAAATGAATATTGTATCCATGGATGTGTTTAATTGCTTATACATTATTGATTATATATGCTAGAGTAGACCTAACACTATATTATATAGCATGCTTGTCTTGTTTGTTGTTGTTGAGAGCAAATTGCTAACACAAGCGGGATTGGAAAAATCTCAGCGGGGATCTACTTCAACAGTTCGGAATAAGGTATGATTCGAGATCCTTTAGTGTTAGATGTTTTATTTCTCTTGCATATTGGGAAGGGATTGATTTTTGAGGTTTCTTTGTCTGTTGTGGTACACCCCAAGCCATAGGAAGTTTTCTCCGTAATAGAATTGGCGACTCCCCTGGGGAGGTTCCTAGTTGTTTTTCTTTGGGTTTTTTTTTGGCATTCAATGTGCTTTAATTGCTCTGATTTCTTTGTTTCTGTGTCAATTCTGGGGGTATGTTGCCCAGTAGTATCGTGTAGGAGTAAATTTTGTCTTAGCTTGTCTATTTGCCTTATTTTTCTCTCTTTTTCTTCTTGTACACAGGTTTTGCTTTCACTGTCGCGTGTACATGCGGGTTTTTAGGGAATAGTCGCGTATGTACACAGGTTTACTGAGAACAGTCACGTATGCCCTGATTCTTTGATTTTTTGGGAAGATTAAGTGTTGCTCGGTGAGTTTGGATGACTACTGAGTCTTCTTTGATGCTTCTGGAGTCTGTTTACATCCCTGTTTCTGACCAGAGACTTCTTTTAGTTTGATTTTTGAAAATGTTCTTGTCATTTCATTTTCTACTTTTTGTTTTGGGATTAGTGCATTAGGTCTCTTTTACCTTGGTGCTTTGCTTGGCTGTTGTTTGTGAGTGGTTGCAGATTCTAAGGATTGTAGAGTCATACTTTTGTTTTTTTTATCTCATTTAATTCAAAAACACAAAAACATTTTGCTTTTTGCATAGTTATTCATTGTTTGCATTTTTCATTAGTATGGTACTTGCATTAGGTTTGCTTGGTGAATATTAGTCATATTTTCATATAGGAATGATTGCATATACATTTGAAGGAAAAATTTTGCACTTCACGTAGTAGCATACCTTGTTTTTCATTCGACACAGTGCATTTGCATTGATTGTTAGGTGTGCATTTTACTTCTTGTTGTGTCATAACATCATTAGTTGCACGTCCATTTACCCTTTGAGTAATAAATCCAATTAAAATCAACGCATAATAAAATGAATTACAATCTTTTCTTTTTTAGGGTGCAACAACAAGACTAGGTTTTAGGGTCTTGGAATAGTTCATTGTGAGTTAATTATCCAAGACCACTAAACAAAACAGTTGGGTGTTTGTCTAGGTGAGAGTGTGAAATCCTTTATATAATTAGTGTTTCTTAGGATCCTCCTTTTACAAGGGAGTTAAGCACGAGGCAGTGTGAGCAATCATAATTGGGATGAACCTTGGTTATGATTGATTAGCACCAGAGATATTTCTAGGATTGTATTCGTATCTGGGGGCCTTTGAGGTATTAACTAGTGCACCCCTAGGGTACTAGTCGTGCTATCAAGATTCAGGCTTTGTTACTCTGCCCATATGATCAATCCCCCCTGCGACTGTCTACTTGAGCATTGATTATATCAAGGTGAACTTAGTTGCCTTACCTAGGTTATCGAGGGGGTATTTGCAGAGGTTATTCTGTAGGTGTCTTGGCCAGGTAGGGGTCAGAAAGCACAGTCGCTATATGCGTTGAAGCTGAGGGCCACTATAATTGGTTACGAACCTCCGCTTGTTGTGTATGGGATTCTCAAGCCTCTCTTAGGTGAGACATACCTGCTTCATTCGGAAGCTCACATATCCTACCCTTGGTTTTCTTGTGATTTGGATTTACTTTTTTAAGTGTATGCTCTGTGCACGCTAGTTTGCCTAAGGTTTACATAATTATATTGAGTTTTTTTAATTTTTTGAGTCATTGTGGATTCGAGCGTGGCACCTCGTCGTTCTCATCGTTTAGCAGGAATTTTTCATTCCATGTCTCCTCCTTCTTTGGGAGAGGAAACCAGATAGTCCGGGCGGACTACTTCTCACTTTGATTCACTAACCATGGGAGATCAAGAGGATGAGATTCTAGATATGTCCTCTCCACCTCACGAGGTTGGGGAGGAAGATCCTACTATCACATATGATGCATCACACAAACATCCTTTACGATCTGGTTATGATCCCTCATTCACAGGTTGCTGGTATTGGATTCCAGACAATGAGACTCACCATGAACCCGCAAGCACTAGTCATGTTAGATATGACATGCCTGATATCCCTGCACCCGATTCGGCATATCATGCTGAGTCAAAAGTTGACCCTAGCACTATGCCTGAGGGCACTCCCATTCCTTTCCATGCGGAGAGATTTGGGGGTACTATTCACATTGCACCTTCCATCCCTGTGGTGGAGGCATCTTCGCATGCTCATCCTAGACCCAGTGTACGGTAATCTTATGTGGATACCAGAACTGAAATGAGTGAACATTGGGAACACCACTTGCATTCCTTCACATGTCCCTTTGTCTTTGAACCTTATTCCTTCAAATGCATTCTTAACGTCCCATTCTCCCCCTAACTCATGCCTTTAGGCCGAAATGTTGCTACTAGCCATGTTTGTTCTGCGACTGCTAACACGGTAGTATCTCAGAGCTGAGTACCTCCTGTTGTGTCAGCAGGTCATGTACCTATTTCTGGATCATCTCATGTTCCAGCTCATGGAGCTTCCCATATCCCTAACTCTAGATAGTCTCATGGTACATCCCATGGAACACCTTATGGAGCTTCCCATGGAAATTCTTATGGACCGCATTATGGAAAAAATTATCAAGCGTATGGGTACAAGTATCAACAACCCGCTTACTCTTCCAATTATAGCTTTGTAGCGCCTCATAATCAAGGTACCCCACATCACAATGCTAAGGGTGGGAATAAGAACGAAAATGCTAATAATAATGACAAGAACACTAATAATGGGGGGAACAAGTAGTCTAAATGTAAGGTGAAGTTTCCTTGTAAGTTGTGTAAGGATGACCACCTCACTCACTTGTGCCCTTGTATGGAGGACGCCTCAAATTTCATAGCACAAGGCCTAACTTTGTTTACAAATCCTTTGCCTAATAACCAAAATATGAACTCGAGGACCGTTGATCCTGGTTGTGCATCTGGTGGAACTCAAAACCCACCGGAGGCCGCTAGTGGTCACGGTTGAATCAACATGGTGCAAGATTATGGTTCATCACAACCAAACCTTGGGAAAGAACCTTCCCCACCCGAGAGCCCTTTGCAAATCGAAAATCCTACGAATAAAATTGAAGCTCCGCCTCACATTCCTAAGGGAGTCTTAAAGCGTTTGGGGCACAATTCTAATGCCTGAGCCACCCTAAACTATTCAGTTGTCAAGGATTTGGGCCAGACTCCTTGTTTGATGCCTGCATTAGAAGTGCTTCAGACTTGTCCTTTTCAGAGGAAAGCCTTGTTGTTTTCTCTTGGGGTTAGTAACGATAGCTCTTATTCCATTATCAAATTTGAAACCATGGGAGTATAGCCTCGCTTTCCTTACTACTTGTCTCTTTTGATTCATGTAGAGTGTCTTAAAAACACCATCATGTGTACTGTCATTGATGAAGGTGCTACTTCTTCTATGATGTCTTTGTATTGTTGGAAGGGCTTGGGTTCTCCCGCGCTGTCTCAATCTGCCACTATGTTGACAGCTTTGGATGGTAAATAATTTTGGACGCATGAGATTCTTCCTTCTCTAGAGGTCCAATTGGGAGGGAAGATCATCGTGATCGAGGTTGAGGTGGTTGATGCGCCCCTTGACTACAATCTTTTGTTGGGTAGGAATTGGATGTATAGTATGCAAGCTGTAGCTTCTTCCCTATTTTGAGTGATATGCTTTCCATTTAATGGGAATATTGTTACAATTGATCAAAATTCATTCCATAATATGAGTGTTAATGATCATCGGGAGCTTCTATCCTGAATTATCGATCATTCTCAGCTGACAACTGGGAGTGTGGGCGTGGGTATTTATCCTTCTCTTATGGGAACCTTTAGTTGTCATGCGCTCATTCTTATGATTGGGTCTAGTCTTGGTAGGGATTCATCCTCATCGAATTTGGTGTCTTTTCGCACTACCCATATGGAAGATCCTTGGATTCTTCCTTCACTGAGTACTTCGAGTGCGCATGTTGAGACAGATGTGCCATTGCCTACAACAATGGTGGCGTATCAAGCGAATCTTGATCAAGTTGTAGAGTCTAGTCCTTCCTCTTCGTGAATGAAGGAGGAGGACCCATATGTACTTCCTGCATGGGAAATAGAGTCATCTCACTCACATGATTGCCTCGATGATTTTTTTCAATCGAATGAAGCTATTCTTGAGGCCATGTTTGGGGTTGAGAAACCTTGGGAAGAGTTGCATCATCGATCATATTTTCTTCCTAAGCTCGATTGTATGGAGTGTGATGACTTTAGGGAGATTATTAGCGAGGAGATTGGTAGCGCCGTGGTCCCATTAAGTTCTTTTGGTCAGATGGCTAATGGGAACATGGATAATTTGGCACCAACAATTCCTATCAATATTTATTGTGATCTTGGCAAGGTTGAGAATGTCTACATTGGGTTGAGTTGTTCCCCCGATGAGATCAAGGAGTATACTGAGATGCTTAAAGAGTTTCATGACATTTTTTCTTGGTCATATGAAGAAATGCTGGGTATTGACCCTCGTATTGTTGAACATGAGATCAAGACATATCCAGATGCAAAACAAGTTCGACAATGTTTTTGTGTAGTAAATCCTAGAAAAGAACCTACCATTAAAGATGAGATAGAGAAACTACTTAAAGCTGGTTTTATCTATCTCATTCCCTTGATGGAGTGGGTTTCAAATCCCATTTCGGTGGATAAGAAGCAGGGAGCGATCTGCATATGCACTGATTTCCATGACTTAAATCAAGCATGTCCCGAGGATAATTTTCCCACACCATTTATTGATCATATTTTGGATGAGTGTGCAGGAGGTGAGGTATTTTCCTTTATGGACGATTTTTCTGTGTATAATTAGATTCAAATTAAGCCCGAGGATCAACACAAGACCGCATTTATTTGTCCTTGGGGTACTTTTGCATATCAGAAGATGCCTTTCAGCCTTAAAAATGCTGGAGCCACATTTCAGTGGGCCGTGACCTTAATCTTTCACGACCTTAAAATTATTATCGAAGTATATTTGGATGATCTTGCTGCTCACTCTCATTTGAGAGTGCGTCATCCATATCATTTGAGATTAGTGTTCAAAAGATGCCATCATTATCAAGTTCATTTAAATCCTCATAAATGTATATTTTGCGTGACTGTTGGTCGTTTACTAGGATTCATCGTATCTAAGGAGGGTATAAGAGTCGATCCCTTAAAGGTTGAGGCAATACTTCAATTGTCTCCCCCGTGTAATATTAGACACCTTCACTATTTACAAGGCATGGCAAACTTCTTGCGAAGATTCGTAGTTAATTTTTCCAACTTGACTAAAGGCTTTATGCGTTGTTTGAAGAAGGACACTCCTTTTTATTGGGACAAGTGAGCCCAGGAGTATTTTGATGCTCTTAAGCGAGCCTTAGCAATGACCCCCGTGCTTAGTCCACTGGACTATAGCCATGTTTTCTTGATTTATGTGGCTGCATCTCAAGAGATGGTTGTTATGGTTTTGGTTCAGGAGGATGAGGAGATCCATAAGCATGTCATATATTATTTGAGCTGAAACCTTATAGATGCAGAACTTCGCTATTCCCATGTGGAGAAGCTAGCCTTAGCCATCGTTCATGTGGTTCAACGTTTGAGACATTACATTCTCCTTCGCCAAACTTTGTTCGTAGGTCATATCAATCCATTTCAGTTTGTCCTCACTAAAAGGATGATTGGGGGAAAATATAATAAATGGATTGTGATTTTGCGAGATTTTGATCTCAAATTTGTTTCGGCGAAATCGAGAAAATTGTTAATCTTTGCGGAGCTCATTTCTGATTTTCCAAACTTAGAGGAGGAGGAGGTTTATGAGGATTCTTTTTTTGATGAGCATATATTCCTGATCTCAACTATGGACCCTTGGTAGGAGGATATCATCATGTATTTGCAAACATTGAAGGTCCCTACTCACCTTTCATGGGATGAGAGGTGATGATTACATCATTAGCTAAGAACTACCTTATAGTGGATAACACTTTTTACCGCCATGGGGTAGATTCCATTTTGCGTCGTTGTTTAACCCATGATGAGGCTGAGGTTGTGCTGAATGATTGCCATAGAGGGGCATGTGGTGGTCATTTATCTAGGATTTCTACAACCCAAAAAATCTTGAGAGCGGGCTATTTTTGGCCGTCCGTCTTCAAAGATTGCGTTAATGCGGTCAAGAAGTGCCACCCTTGCCAGGTGTTTGCACTTAATATGCACTTGCGTCCAGCTCCGTTACATCCTATTGTCACCACCTGTCCCTTCACTAAGTGGGGGCTTGATTTTATGGATTGCAACCCAGCTTCAGATGGGGGGCATCATCATATTATTGTGGTTGTTGATTACTTCACGAAATGGGCAAAGGCTATGCCCATAGTTAAATCTAGCAGTGAGACAGCCGTGCATTTCTTTTTCAACCAGATTATCACCCAGTTTGGCATTCCGAAAGAGCTTGTCATAGACCATGGTAGGAACTTTCAGAACAAAATGATGGAAGAGTTGACTTCCAAGTTAGGATATAAGCAAGAGAACTCCTCTTCTTATTACCCTCAAGTGAATGGACAAGTTGAAGCAGTGAATAAATCACTTAAGTCTATTCTCCAATGAATCATCACACAAAGCAAGAATAATTGGCATACCATGTTGTATCCTGCTTTGTGGGCCTATAGAACCGTGGTTAAGACTACCATCGGTTTTTCTCCTTATCAACTTGTGCATGGGGTGGAGTCAGTTTTGCTGGTTAAATGAAAAATCCCTTCTCTGAAGCTAGCTATGGAGCTTTTACCAGATGCTTCTACCTTGGAAGAGCATTTGGTCCACTTAGAGCAGCTTGATGAGCAGCACCGAGATGCCTTAGTGGCTCTAGAGGTTAACAAGCATCGCATCAAGGTACACTATGATAAGTTTATTCATTTGAGGAAGTTTAGTGAAGGTGACTTCTTCATTTTGTGGGATCAAGATAAAGAACCCTTGGGGGCAGGGAAATTTAATCCCATGTGGCATGGTCCTTACATGGTTAAATGAGTCTTATACAAAGGCGCCTATGAGCTGGTTTATTATGAAGGGACAGCCTTGGAGGAGCCTAGAAATGGGCTCTATCTCAAAAATTACTATGCATGATCTTCAGCCAGGGATGATTTTTGTATATTATTGTACATTTTTTCATTGCATAGTTAGGTTTTCTTATGGTGATCGGGTTTGTTGATTAGATTTCGTTTCTTATGGAAGATGTCAATGGAGTCTTTCATTTACATAGGATTCGTTGATGGTGCTAGCCGCCACACTCAAAAGTCAGCTTCGGTTTCTTGGGTGATCTATACTCCTACGGGTCAAGTATTGTCTTCAGGAAGTGTATGTTTACGGCCTTCTTCAAACAATGTCGCTGAATATAGTGCCGCCATTGAATTATTACGTGATGCCTTTTCACATGGTGTTCATTATCTTGAGGTACGTCTTGATTATCATTTAGTGGTTTCATAGCTTAATGGCTTGTATCGCATTAGGAATTCGACATTAATACGAAGATTCTTACATGTTAGATTGATAGAACGAAAATTTGAGAGTATAACATACATTCATGTTCCAAGAAATTTTAATCAAGTTGCTGACTCATATGCTAACTATGTGTTAGATTGAAATTTGTTTCATAGACCATAAGCATATCACAAACACATTTTACACACATGTAAATAAAATAAAATTGATCATCATAAAAGTTTTTTCATTAAAATCCAAAAAGTGACGTCATAATACATAAGTGTCATATACAAAATTGGGGCTTCCAAGCCACCAAGAAATAATACATGCTCATACAAAAGTGAATACACTTTGGTCTTTAAGCCTAAGGTGGAGGGGGGGTTTTGATCATGATAGCACACTACAGCTCTAGCTATCCGTCAAAATAGTCGAACCCATGCTCATGGTACACCAACCACATAGCAGTGCATGACCTCAGGCAAGTCCTCGACTTGCGCCATGGGTACCTTGTGTGTCAAACGAACAAAGTTTGTGTGGATGCTTTGGAGCATTTGCTCCACATCCGCACCCATAATATCATCTCCTCTTCCCCTCCGTTGATGACGAGGGAAGCCATTTGGCCGTCATGGTCCTACATCTGCATATACATGACAGATTGTCACTATGTGTCGTCACACCAAAAACATGTCTTTTGAGTCAATCTATCAAAAAACACAAAAAATTAAATAATTCAAAACTTAAAAAGTGGGTTTGGGATTCTTTACCTATGTCACCATAAGCTACTCCTGGTGGTAGGGGCATATCTGGGTCTCCACGAAAGTCTATCCCTGCATAGGGGTAGTCATCTATGGCGACGATCTGTCTCTTCCACCATGGAAAGAAATCTGCTGGGTAGTGGTTAGCCACCCTTCCACCACCCAGTTTGCGCATAAAATTTTCCTAGTGTTGCTAGGCTGGATCTTGGACTCCATGTGGAGCAATTTCTACCCTAGGGCTTAGCCTTGGCACCCGCTCAAAGAAAAATGCGCTCAGTATACTGCCAAACCCAAAGTTTTGCACCCTGCCCATATTACAGTCACTAAGCTGTTATTTCATGTTGCTTAACAGTGTACTACTATAGTCAGATACTGTAGGTCACATGCACTCTACCGCATAGAAAATCATTGGCCGTGAGGCATGGTGGAGTGAATCCAACCCTATAATCATACCTAGCGCCAAAAGTATGGCTTTCATTCCCAGAATTTGAATAGAGTTTGTCGAGATTTTACTCCCAACCTTTTCCATATCCAGAAAGCACTACACAACAATGTACTCATCTATGGTCAACCTGCCTCCTGGCCCATGAGATCAGACATTCACCATCTCCCCTCGTCGGGACAAACCTGTGATGAAATATATGTCCTCAACCTCAATGCTAAGCAACATCCCATCTATTTGAAATGTTTCAGACTCTGGATCCCAATAGTCTACCAATAGCTGGAGTAGTCTTGGTTTGTCCCTCAGGCTACCAAGACACCAAAACTTGTACAATCCACATGCCCGTAATGCTTATTGAGCCATGATATCGCCTTGCACAACTTCCTCAACATCACCATGCTCTCTTTCTCTCCAATCTAGAACCATTGTGCAAAAAAAACAAGTTTTTTTTTATCAAGCTTTACCCTTTAAAACCTTGTTCGCGGGCCTTTACGCGACTGTTATAAAAAAAACTGCGTATGTCGGTGCATTTTCCATGTATGGTGAGACCTATAAATGGAAAAGGCCCGATTTCCATGTGGGCCGAAATGAATAAGTTTGGATGGCTCAAAAAATTAAATACACCATGAAATTTCAAAAAAATTGCATCAAAAGCAAATAGGAGAGCATGAGAATCTACCTGGATCAAACGGGGGAGGATTCCGCTGGACGATGAATTCGCTTCTAAAGTTCTGAGCTCAAATGCACTATGTTGGGTAAAAAATTCAAATGGTATGAAAATTTTTAAATTTTTCACTATTTATAGAAAACTTTTGAAATTTTTACCCACTTTCTATAGTTTTGGACAGTTTGAACTAATTTGATGTTGTAGGAATCCATTTTGAGTGCGGTTTGACTGTGCCTTTGATCCGTTCATGCCTACTATAGGTATTATGTCTAAATTGGCATATAGGTTAGGTTTCACATTCGTTTGCACTTTGCATAACCTTATGACCATTTTATATTACCCTTAGGTACGAACCCATTCCATCTTGTCATAGAACCTTCTTGTTGTTTTTAGAAGTGACATGTTGTGAATGGTAGAGATTTACTATACATGGGTACCCTAGTTAGATCTTGTTTTGCATTTGGTGCCCATGTCGACATTTCTCCTTTAGGGTGTAGGAGTCCTTTGTATAGTACTTCCATGACTTTGAGCAAGAGCTTCATACTCCTCTTGACCTTTATGCTGGCCATTTCCTCAGGACTCCCTTGTATATTTCAAGTTGTAATTGCATTATCATGAGTTATTCTTATCTTATTGAGCCTTACGCTGGCTTCCCTGACTTTGATCATCAGCCATATAGCCCGAGCTTGTCTCATGTCTAGCCAAGCAGAGCCTTTTTATATATCCTTTGTAGCTTGATTCCCTTTTTTTTACTGGGAGGGGACTTTCCCCCGAGTGTCGTTATCCAGCACATGTTTCCTTGCATTGAGCATAGGTATGTTCCACTGCTTGGAACTAGTTTGTTTTCCCATTGACACTTGTTTTCTCCTAGATTTGTAACTATAAAGCACTTTTATTCTTTTTCAAGATTTTCAAAATATCTGAAAAAGTCCAAAAAAAATCAAAAAACCAAAAATTCGGACAGGAAAAGATGTTATCTTTGGCAGTAGTCGAGTCGTGTCACCTTCGAATAGAGCACTATATATCACATCCGTTGGTTGGGTTAATAGTTTGACTTTAGGAGCTGTACTCGTTTTTTTAATCTCCATTGACTAGTTAAGCTTCCAATCCCTATGGAGCCTCTGTTGATGCCTCCTGTGTCACAGAGATGTCCCAATTTTGTATATCGAGTCTATGCTACCTACATTCAGTCACCATTCACCTTTCTTCTCTTGTTTGAAGGAATTTGAAGCCTGGTTGGCCATTCCTTAGTTGTCTTGACTTTGCATGTCGTCCATTCCCGATACTATTACTCGTTCATGCACATCTTGTCCTTCCACATTATACAGCATTGCTGAGTACCTCGTGTTTGTTGATGGGGGATGCCTTAATTGTAGAAATTCAGGCCTGTAGTAGATTAATTTCACCCACAACAATTAACAATTGATCATGCAAAATTATCAACAATGGAGACTGAATATGGAGCTGTAACACAAAATTATATTAACTGAGTGTACAATAGCCAACCCTGTAATATCATAGGCTGCTGAATATATAGAATACATGAGCAAATCGAATGCATAAGGAAGCATCCAAATCTAGCATAAAGCAGGCTTACCCAAAATAGGCAAATTCCT
>LPNX010205165.1:231577-305175 GCA_001517045.1 Pseudotsuga menziesii | reverse complement strand
TGAGAGATTCCATGAAATCTGCAAGGCTAGGCATCTTCCAGGTTCGAGCTGTGAGTTTTGTGGCATAGAAGGTTGAAACAAAGACTGAGTAATCAGGCCCTGGCTTCGAGAGGATGGACAATACGAGATGCTCATCTTTCTTTTCAATACCACATTGTTTCAGCTGCAAAACTAGTGCTTTGAACTTGGAGAAATATAGCTGCAGGGATTCAAAATTACTGGGACTCAGGGAAATCAATTCATTTTTGATCTAGTGTCCCCTCATCTCATTTGTCTTTCCAAAGAGTTTAGAAAGTTTCTCCCATACTTGATTCGGTGAATTCAATCCATCGAGATGGAAAAGGAGGTCTCGGGAAATACTGAGACATAGGAGGCCATAGGCCTCATCTCTCCGATTGTGCCATTTGATCTTCTCTGCAGCAGCATTGGGCTCTGCTTCTGTAGCCATAGTCACCCTGTAGAGGCCTTTTGCTCTCAACAAGATCTCCATCTCTGCTTTCCATTCAAAAAAGTTGAAGGGAGTGAGGATAGTTTTCTGTGAATCCATAGCTTTAGAAAATCTGTCCCGGCTGTCAGTAGAAGGCTCCCAGTCTTGATGTCGAACCTGCAAAACAATTTTTGGAGGAGAGTAACAACCTACAATGGCTCTGATACCATGTAGAAATTCATGCTTGCAGTAGATTAATTTCACCCACAACAATTAACAATTGATCATGCAAAATTATCAACAATGGAGACTGAATATGGAGCTGTAACACAAAATTATATTAACTGAGTGTACAATAGCCAACCCTGTAATATCATAGGCTGATGAATATATAGAATACATGAGCAAATCGAATGCATAAGGAAGCATCCAAATCTAGCATAAAGCAGGCTTACCCAAAATAGGCAAATCCCCCATAGGTGTAAAAAGATGATCCCAAATCTATCAAGGACCCCACGAATTAGCAAGGGCACATGGGCAAGCTAAAGAGTGGTCAAATGGCAGCTCATACATGCTTTTTCATGGAGGAAAGAGTGGAGGAGGAAGAGGCAACAAAGCCGATTCACCTCACCTAGTCTTGCTTTCCTATGTGCCTTAAAACACTGAAAAAGAAGGCAATAAAGCAGAAAAAGCAGAAGGGCACCTAGGAGGCCAGGAATAAAGTAGATTTGATTCCCAAGGATTTCCCAAGCACTCCATGAGTCAATAATGGCAAGTTTGACCTCTATGGATAGACAATTAGTAACTTGAACATGGTGGGACTCATGGACTAGGAAAATAAGACAAAATAAATGAAATAATGTCTAAGTGGGTAAATACTATGGGTTGATTATTCTAACATTAATTCCCTCCTTCCAGTGGATTCCATCCCATCGAATTCAGATCATTTATTCTGGGATAGGAATCTAGAGTCATTTGAGTGATTTGAGACTTACAGTCATGAGTGGTAGGTTCTCTTGCCATCGATAGTTTTGGGAATACATCAATGTCCCTTGATCGATGGATTATTTCAAGTGTTTGACCTCAACACATCTATTTTCACTTGTTAGATTGCACTCTAGTACCTTGATTCCCATTTTGATTATCGGTGGGTGATCTCACGTCTATTAACGGTATAAATCAATGATCAGTAATCATACGATGGACTACTATGTTCGACCTCGACACCTCTATTCACATAGTAGGACATGTACTCGTAGTGGTGTGTGTAGAAGACTTTCTAGATTGGTGGCATTTCACATATGCTACCTCCTTGATCGTGCCAGTGTTCATGAGATTTCATCTATCGTGACTTGATTCCAGTATATGTCAGATATCTTCAGCCATTATGGAGATCTTGATCCATTTTATATCTTTACCTTCCATGAGGATCCTGATCCTTTTTATATCTTCATCATGGAGATTCTGATCTATTATGTATTGTACGTGGCAATGACCACACATGTCATATTTTGTATCATGCCTATTCATGGCCATTGTACTCTTATGTATCCGAGACTGCTATATGTATTTGCAGTCATATGCAGAGTTTGATTATTGTACTATACTGATGGATGGCTGGTTCTTCCACCTGGTTCTTCATCACTCCACTTATGGGATGGATTTATAATGTATTTCAGCCATCATGTTACCCCTTTGACCTCACACATTAGGGGGCATTTGTTACAGCTGATTTTACCACACATGGTTGATCACACATTTATGGCCTTCCCTATCTCTCTGCAAACTCTTTGGATCCCATGGACCAATATTGTACCTTTGATGTTTCCAATATCATCCCTAAAAACACCTATTATTTGATGTATGCGACTTTTAATCCCTTTCTTGCATATATACGCGGATATTACCCTTAAACCCATGTACATCGGGATGTGTGCATAAGTCCAAATGTTTTTGGAGTTTTCCTTGATGTGGATCCAAATCACTTGTCTCTTAGCCTTCCATATTCCTCAAGATCGCTTGGATTTGACCTTCTATTACCCCATTGAAGCACTATATAAGGAACCCCTTGGATACATTGAAGAAGGAGGAATTGAAGAGCAAGAGAAATATAGTCTATTGTTGCCGTAGCTTGCTTGTAGTTGAGTCTGCATCCCTTTGTCCCTTGGAGCACTTGGTGTTCTTCCCAAGATTTCCTTTGCTTTTGAGCTTTCTATTGAGAGATGGAGGATTGAGGTGGTGGAGGCCCAGGTGGAGGACTTGGTTTCTCCGGTTAGTATACATGTTGACATAGGTTGTCACTTGTGTAATCTCTGATTATATTAATAGAAATATCTTTTCCTGTCCAATAATGTGCATTTAAATGAATATTGTATCCATGTATGTGTTTAATTTCTTATACATTATTGATTATATATGCTAGAGTAGACCTAACAATATATTATATAGCATGCTTTTCTTGTTTGCTGTTGTTGAGAGAAAATTGCTAACACAAGCGGGATTGGAAAAAGCTCAACGGGGATCTACTTCAACTGCCCAAAATAAGGTATGATTCGATATCCTTTAGTGTTAGATCTTTTATTTCTCTTGCATATTGGGAAGGGATTGATTTCTATAGTTTATCTATCTGTTGTGGTACACCCCAAGCCATAGGAAGTTTTCTCTGTAACAATATATATTTACTAAAATGTGGAAGTGAAGTCAAATTTTGAACTTGTTGGAGTGAGGATAGATATGCTTATTAATTATTAGGGGGAGAGGGGAGTTTTGGGTTTGTGGGGCATGTCTAATGCTGACACCAATCGAGGGTGTAATTTGATGTTTCCTAATGGTCACTACCTAGTAGGGTCCCTTAACTGTATAAATTTTCATAATTGAAAATTTTGTGGATGTTTATAGACATCGAAATACATCTTTAGGGAGGATTAGTTTTGAATTTAATTAATGTGAAGTGTTTAGAGTGTTTCTTTGGTTGGATAATTAGATTTGTTACAACATGCATGGATAATATGCAAGATGTAAAAGAAGGAAATAAGGTTCCTTTTCCAATTTAAATAAAGTGTGAAAATTACTACTAAAAGAAAACTAAACAAAATATGAACTACACTAAGTTAAGCAAAAAAATAAAGAGAAAAGAAAAATAGAGACACACATGAAAATAATGAAGAGAGGGGGGTAGGGGGGATATGGCATCAGTTCCACCCTAATTGATTAGTTACAATAGGTTATGTATCCTTTAGAACGCCTATTGTTGGTCCTTATGGCCAACAATCAAGCTTACAATACTCAGAGGATGAATGCAAGAAAATGGTTTTGAAGATGTCTAATTTGGTGGATTCCCTATGGGGTTTAATGGTGGTTGGTCTGGGTTTCCTTTGGGATGTGTGATCACTTTATGAAACCTACAAATAAATGTTATAAATTGGTTAGACTAAAAACCAATAAAGGTATAAAGTTAGGACTATGAATATAAAATGATATAAGGGTTTGTATGTGATATTTTATCATTGTCCAACGAGTGCGAATTGAGATAAATATGATATAGGGACTACTTAGATCTATTATACACTAAATTACAACAACATGTAAGTGATGAAATTGCATTTCTTTTGAAAGTACATGATCTAAGTGCAATATTAAAGTAAATTAAAGTGCATGCACTAAAACTCTTTAGTTTAGATCTGATATGATACAATATTGTAATTTATATGCAAGAAATATATTAGAGAATTAGTAGATAATACCTAATATAGATGTAGCTTTAAGAAAGAGGATATAATACTAAACATGCATTAAAAACAAAACCTTTTTTGATTTCAATGATAGAAAAAAGGATTATAGAAGGGCTTGAGAATCTATATTTTTTTCAATCTTTTATTGATGGACTCCTTCATAATTATTTAGAGATACTAGCACATGAGGAAATGGAAAACAAGGGAAAAGGTTGCTCGAGGATAATCACGAACTGCTTGTCGAATGAGAATCTGCACATGAAAATAAATAGCTAGAAGGGGATTAAGGATGCCTTCAACTTTTTCCTTTGGTGTAACATGCAGGAGAGGGTAAACAAAAGAACATATGAAACTGATAAAATAATTTTCTTAAGTATCTCTCCTACAACATACAATAGAATCTAGTGTAAGAATAGATCTATCCTATTGGGTAGTAATACCCTTTCCAAGGCCTAATGAACAAACATAAATGGAAACTAGATACTATTTAACAAATACAAGTTACCTCAAATTAAGAAAAGCATGTGAAACATCACCATCCACACATTACAAATGACACTTATTTGACCTCCAAATCCTTGATTTATTAACCACACTTCACAAAAATACAGTATTACAACAATGGTAGAGATTTGATGCTAAGTGCCTCTGTATGTAGTCCTTAGATAGACTGATACTTGTGTTAGCACCATTTTTGGGCTAAGTAATTGGAAAGGGGTTTGGCCATCAAAAGGATAAATAAGGTTAGACAATTCCCATATCATATGACCTTAAATATTGTTGATGAAGATGCACAGGTGTTTGAAGGGAAATTTCTAAACTCTAAATGCCAAATACTTAAGAGATTCTATTTTCTAGCCTTGAAAATGAAAACAAATGAAGAAATCCGCCCTTAGTTGAATGACAACAGGAAATGGACGGCTGGGATGCACAACACACTAGATCAAAGGTCAAAAAGTCATTTCGGCCAAAGTGGAATCGGGAGCAGAAAGGCGAAAAAAGCGAGTTTGGGGTGTAAAAATGATAAAAAAACCCGACTTCCATTTTCTACAGACCCCACATCTGATGGCCCAGAACGTTTCCACCGTAGATCAATGGTTCAACAAAAGACAGATATGAAAAATGGCAAAGCATTTAGATTTGAAAGTTAGAATCCTGATTTTCGAGTTCCATAGGTTGAGATTCGACTATTAAGAGAATTTTTGCATAGATCAATGGCTTGGAAAGTAGTAAAAGATAGGATCAGAAAGACCAAATTTGAAACTTTGAAGAAGTTAAAATCCTGATTTCTATTTTCCACAGTCCGAAGATCCGACGACTCAGAGTACTTCTTCCAAATATCAAGGGATTAGAAAAGAACAAAGTGAGGAGATAGAAACATGAAAAATATAAAGATTTTTGTCGTGAAAGGTTGAAGTTTTGCATTCCGTGATCTTCCAAATCGACGATCCAGAGTGCTTCCGCTGAATATCAATGGTCCGGAAGAAAGCAGAGGGGCAGAGATCGAAAAGAAGAAATATGAAGTTTTGGTTATAAAAATGTTGGAATCTCGCCCTCCTCTTTCTGTGACCCGTATTTTGATCTCATATCAACAACTGAAAAATGAATCCTGCATAGATCAACAGTGCAGAAAGAAAGAAAAAGGAGAAAAGAAAGAAAAAGGCGGAAAGGAAGGTTAGAAGCCCGTTTCCTGTTTTCCTCAGACCCCAGATTGATGGCCCATAATGAATATGGTAGAAATCAATGGTGGAGATATATGTTTCTAGGATAACTTGCACACTCAAAGTTGGAGGGTTCCTGCGTGATGGAAAACGTGCATAAATGACGTGTCCTCTTCCCAATGGATATCATGCTAAAAAATCAAAGATGAAAAGGTCCATTTTTCGAGCACAATAGGGTATTTTTCAAGGGCTAAGATGTAAAGAAGATGGAGATCAATGGTCTAGAATTGATTTTGCTGTGTGAAAATAAAAGGATGAAGGAAACTGTTGCAGGTCAAGAAGAAAATCCTCTGATTGGTCATTTTCATCAAGCGATACTGAGTCCTTGTTGTCCAAACTCTCGAATTGATCCATCATGCGCATTCCCACGTGCTTTTCTGTTTGGTTTATGATCATGGTAGATCTTCCAGATCAACATTTTGTTAAGATTTTCAGTCTCATGCTACAACTATTTTTGGATTTGTTTTGAGGTTGGTCTCGGGAGCCTATGAAGATATAAATATGCCCTCAATATAGGAATATAGGGTTGGAACCCATGATAATTTTGTGTAATGCATTTTGTGATCTATCAGTAATAAAATTATAGAGCCAAATGCGGGCCTGTTGCTGCAAATATTCATTTTTATTTCATAGTTATAGTCTGTTATTTCCTTTCCTATGTGCATGTTTTTCCTGTTAATATTGTCATTTTGTGTTCTCTCATATATGGAACGATTGTGTAATAGCTCAGAATTTATATTATTATGCTCTCGCTATTGTTTCATGTATCCGCTCATCTTTCTTACCAAAATTGATGCATAATTCATCTCTTAGGTGCTCTGTATTGATGGACTGTTCTTGTTTCTTCCTTATCACTAGACAAACTACTTTTTTACTGTAACCAAGTGCTTCCTTTCCTTTGTAGAATTTCACCTGCAAACTGTTCTGTAATTCATGAATATTTGTGACTCCATATCCCAATATATGCTTTCCTTGTTTCGAACACCAATTCAATCTAAATTTTGTTTCCATTTTATATTTGGCCCTGTTAAAAAGCTGTGAGAGATCCCTCTCTAGAAAGGAAAAAGCCAACTCCCTTTATTAAAGTGGTTATGTTGTTACCTTGGGATTCACCTTCCATAACCTAGGGTGCAATTCTGAGTGCTAACAAATTGGCGCAGTTACTGGGGACAAAATTACAAATTCGCCCTGGGAGACAACAAAGATTCCAAGAATAAAGGGTTTCTGTGGGAAAATAGAGACTTCTGCATTTGAAATAGGTTGTATACTTTCCTTGGAGACTCCACATTGATTTTGAGAAATATTTCGGAAGGAATCTTGGCTCCTAGGAGGTCGCATACATGAGGTAACCCATCACTGAAATATTAATGAGTGTGGAAAATCCAAAAAGATTTCTTAGAAGTAAGGGAAAAGAACAAATAGATATTTCTTAGTTTGGTGCTTCATCCTCTCAATAATTTCATAGCATTCAAGATTTTGGGCAAGAAACAAATTTTAAAATATCCTTGTTGAAATCTAAATTTGAATCTGATTTGAAGGAAATTGGAATTAATCCCAGTAGGTTAGAATCATATTTGCTTGATTCTCTTTGGCACAATCTTCAAAACTTTGTGAAAACTGAAGAAATAAACCATGTTGTTCAAAGCTTTCATCCTTATGTCCCACCAAATTTTCAAACCCCTCCAGCTTTTCAAGATCCTCCTCTTGTTCCAAATCCACCTAGACAAATGGCTGCTAGGTTTGCTCCACTGGCCTTACCTACTGTATTGCATGACCTTCCTCAAAATTATGCTCAGAGAATTACTTTGTGTGACGGGGATGGAAATTTCACAGCAAGACAACTTCTTGATATATTTGAAGATTATGTTAACTTGGAAGAGGTTGATGATAATGATGTGGAGATAAGGTTGTTTGCACAAAGTTTGTCAGGAAAGGCTAAGAAATGGTTTAGAGATTTATTTGCTAGGCCCATTGCCACATCTGAAGCTTTCAAAACTTCATTCTTAGAAAGATGGGATGGCAAGAAAATTCCTTTGCAGGTGCTTTCACAATATAATAATCTAAAGAAAGGAGGTTTTGAATCTGTCCATGAGTTTTCTAGTCGATTTATGAGGGTGTATAACTCTATTCCCGTTGATATTAAACCCCTGGTAGGCACTACAAAACTCCATTATATTGATGCTTTTAATGGTGACTTTGCATTATTATTGAGAGAGAGAAAATCAACAAGTATTTCTGCTATGTTTCAATATACTCTAGAAGTGGAAGCAAATATGATGGCAAGTGGAAAAATAAAGCAGAGAGTAGAAACAAGGAAAGCTAGAGAAGAAAATGTAGCTTCTGCTTCTGTTGTTGCTTCTTCCAATGATGTAAAGTTTGAAATAATGATGAAAACAATGGAGAAGTTGATGGATAGGTTGACTGTGGATAGTAGACCATTGAATAGAGAACAAAATGAACTTCAAATCAGAAACCCAGACTTTAGAAGGACAAATCCTCCCTCGCCTCCACAAAGTAGACAAAGAGATGGGAGGAATCCTAGAAATCCAGATGATCGGCAAATAAGGCCACCTTTTCCTGAAAAATATGTTGCAAATGAAGATGAGGTTGAATTTATTGAGGATCATATTCACCATTTTGGTGGCTTGGATTCTGAAATATACCTCACAGAAGAAGAACATAGTATGTTTTCCTAGGAGGATTCCAATAATGATATTGAGTAAGAGTCAGAGCAGTACCAAAGAGGATATTTGCATGCCATAGATGATGTCCAAATAAAGATAAAATTGAGAAATAGATATGTTACTATAAATAAAGGAAGGGGCACTCAAAATCAACCTTCCATGAGTCAACAAAATATAGAAAAGAGAAGTGAAAAACCAAAAAAACCCATTGTATATATAGAATCATACAATAAAATAGAGAAAACAAAAGAAGTTAAAAAACCAACATTGGTGGATGTAGAGAAAGTTGTTTCTACTTTTAACTTGCAGATAGAGCTTTCAAAAATGAAAGTTTCCATTCCTTTTATTGAATTGTTAAGAAATAGGGAATACAAAGAAAAAATAACAGACATGGTTAGGAGTTGGGGAGAATTTCAACCAAATATCTTAGAGGTGGCAGATGATGCTCCTACCATTGTTTTTGGGTCAAAATTTGAAAATATGGATGATGAGGAAGCTCCTCCTTTTTACCTAAGTTTAAATCTACATGATATGATTGTTCACAATGCGACGATAGATTCAGGTGCCTCTCATAATTTAATGCCCAAGGGAGTGGTAGAAATTTTGGGACTGGAAGTTACTAGACCATATAAAGATTTGTATTCCTTTGATTCTAGGAAGGTAAAATGTATTGGATTGATTAAGGATATGGTGGTAACTTTGACAAAAATTCCATCTAAAACTGTGGTAATTGATGGTGTTGTAACAGACATTTCTCCTAAATTTGGTGTATTGTTGTCAAGGTCTTGGACTTCTAAATTGAAAGGTAGTTTATAGATGGATATGTCTTGTGCTACCTTTCCTATTGCTGGTGGGAATAAAAGGTTATATAGTGAGAAAATATCACCTTATGTAGTTAACAACCAAGACAAAATAGATAATCATGCTATCTATGCTATTTATACTGACTTGGGATCTTCCATTTTCTTTAATGATGGTTTTCCATGCGATACTAAAATTCCTGTACCCATTGAAGTTAAGGAGGAGGAAGAGTGTACAAAGGGACAAGAGGATTTCGAAAAGAAACAGAAAGAATACGGTCTTTGGACCATGTATTTTGATGGATCTGTGGCAAAAGTTGGTGATGGTGCTGGTGCCAATACATTATCTCTCCTATCAGGGATTTTAAGGCTATGTCATATAAGTTAAATTTTGAATGTACCAATAATGTGGCAGAGTATGAATATTTATTTCTAGGATTGAATTATTTGAAGGATCTAGGAGCAAAGAGGGTACAAGTCATGGGATATTCAGAGCTTGTAATAAACCAGGTGAATGACAGTTATCAATCAAACATCCAAGAATGAGGGATAATAGAAATGAGGTGTGGGATATGTTTGGTAACTATTTTACAAAGCATAAAATCAGAGTGATTCCTAGATATGAAAACATAGTAGCTAACTCTTTGGTTTTTTCAGCTGGAAAATTCAAAACTCCCACTGCTGGAGAGAGGAAGTATAAAGTCGATGTTGTGAACAAACCCTCCATACCAGATAACTCCAAATACTGACAAGTATTTGAAGATGATATGCAAATTAAAAGTTTTTTAGAGATGTCTAGTGAATTTGTAAATACTTATATAGATAGTGAAAATGATAACTGTGAAAATTTCAAAGATGTTGAAGAGAGTGAAGAAGAAATTGTTGAAAACAGAAAGTTCAAAAACTCGCTAGTGGGAAAGGATATAGTTCAGTTTAAGAGTAATAATATCCCTAGAGGCCTAATACCCCTAGAGAATCTTTTTTTATCAAAATGATGTTTCTAGAGATCCAAAAATGAATCCTGGTGATGATGTTATTGAAGAGAAAAATATAGGAATTGAAGAAAATCCAAGGATCATAAAGCTCCCAAAAAACTTGCCTATCAAAGAAAAAGAAGACTATGTAAATTTTATGAAAAGATACACTGATGTCTTTTCCTGGAGTTATGAAGACCTTAAAGAGTATGCTATTTCTATGATACAACATACAATCCCAATAAAATCTGGTGAGAAGCCTTTCAGATAGAAATTGAGAAGAGTTAATCCAATATTGCTACCTGTTATTGAGAAAGAAATTAAAAAATTGTTGAATGCCAAGATTATTGTAACCCTAATATTTTCCAAATGGGTTGCAAATTTGGTTTCTGTTAGGAAGAAGAATGGTGAAATCGGGCTTTCCATAGGTTTCATAAATCTTAACAAAGTCTCTTTTAAGGATAATTACCGTTTGCCAAAAATGGAACATATTTTGCAGAAAGTGGTGGGATCTGAAAGGATTTCAACTATGGATGGTTTCTCACGATATAATCAAATCAAAGTGTTTCATGAGGATCAAGAAAATAATGCCTTTACTACACCCTGGGGTACATTTATGTATGCCAAAATGCCTTTTGGTTTAATGAATGCAGGGGCCACTTTCCAACGCGCCATGGACATTGCTTTTGTAGAGGAAAAAGATAAATTTGTGGTTGTATACATGGATTATATCATTGTGTACTCAAGATCTGACAGGGAGCATATTAATCATTTGGAAAAAGTTTTTTCCTGAAATGTAAAAGGTATGGAATATCATTAAACCACAGAAAATCAAATTTTGCATTGGAGGAAGGAAAATTCCTAACATTATTTCAAAGGATGGTATAAATATTGATCCAGAGAGAATTAGTGTAATCTTGAAGGTTGAGGAGCCAATAAGTAAAAAGGAAGTGCAATAATTCCTTGGACATGTAAATTTTTTGAGAAGGTTTATTCCTAGGTTTGTTGAGATCTTAATGAATATCACTATATGCTAAAGAAGGGCCATGAGATAAAGTGGACAATAGATGCAAGGAGATCCTTTAGGGATATTAAACATTCTATCACAAAATCCCCAGTTCTGGTAAGTACATATTTTAGCAAATGTTTTCTAATATTTTCTTATGCTTCTGATCACACTATTGTTGGAGTATTGTTACAGAAAAACAGTCAGAATGTTGAACAACCTATAGCCTTCTTTAGTAAAGTGTTAAGATTTGGAGAGTTGAAATACGACATTACAGAAAAACAAGCATATGCTTTGATTAAATATTTGAAATATTTTAGAGTTTATGTCCATCATTCAGATATCATTGCTTATGTTTCGAGAAATGTGGTGAAGAACATCCTCACAAAACCAGATCCAGAGGGAAAGAGAGAAAAATGGATTTCTGTGTTATTATACTATGAAATATAAATTAAGCCCACCAAGCTGATTAAAGGGCAAGGACTTGCAAAGATGATGACAAATTCCAACTGTAAATCCTTACAGCTAAATTTCCTGACCAATCATTCAAATCAGCTTGATACAGGGGTGCAGGTAATGCTTGAATTATCTATATCTCCATGGTATTCTAACATTGTGCATGTGCTACAAAATTTACAGGCTCCTGCAGTGTTAAGAAAAAAAGAGCAAGGTCAATAAAGTTAAAATCTGCCAAGTTTTTCATTTTGAATCAGTAACTTTATTGGAAAGATCTTGGTGGTGTTTTACTCAATTTCCTCTTAGAGAATGAAGCTAAGCATACCATGAAGGAATTCCACAAGGGAGACTGTGGTGTGAAATATTCATGGAAGGTGACAACAAACAAGATTTTGAGAGCTGGTTTTTACTAGCCTTCAATGTTTTTAGATGTTTGCAAGGAGACTACTACATGTCACCAATGCCAAATATTTGATGGTAAGAGGAAATTGGTTCCACTCCCTCTCAACCCAATATCAGTAGAAGCACCTTTTCAACAGTGGGCACTGGATTTTATTGGGGAAATAAATCCCAATTCTTTAGGACAACATAGATGGATCTTAACAACAATTGAGTACTTCACTAAGTGGATTGAAGAAATACCTACAAGAAGGGCCACAGAGGTAGTAATTATGGATTTTATGGAAGAAAATATTTTGGCTAGATTTGGATGTCCCAAAAGGATTGTGACAGACAAAGCACCTTCTTTTAAATCTAAGAAAATGATAAGTTTTTGCCACATGTATCATATCATTCTCAATCAGTCTACTGCATACTACCCACAGGGTAATGGGTTGGATGAATCTTCAAACAAAACCCTAGTGAGAATCATTAAGAAGCTGTTGGAGGATAACAAAAGAGCTTGGCATACAAAGCTAAAATATGATTTGTGGGATGACAGAATCAACACAAAAAGGGAAATTGGAATGTCACGATTCCAATTAGTATGTGGAGCTGAGGTGATTTTCTAGCATCTCTATGGGCGCCAATCATGAAGTTATTGCAAGAACAACATGATGAACCAAATCATGTACAAAGAAGAATAAACCAGATCATAGAATTGAATTAGTTGAGGGACTAAGGCTATGGTAAAGTGTAAGTACATCAAGAAAAGATGAAGAACACTTTTGATAGGAAGGTAAAAGAAGAACAATTCCAGATTGAGGATTTGGTTTTGAAGTGGGATGCTCCTTGGGAATATAAACATGGAAAGTTTGATCACCTATGGGTAGGTCTCTATATCATTGTATCATATAGAGGTGAGAATGCATTAATTCCACAGCATTGAGATGAGTCTTAGCTGAAAGGAGGTCCAGTCAATGGAAGGTTTCTCAAACATTACTTGTTCTGAAGGAGGAGGTAATTTCTATATCATAGTTGTATATATATATTTACTTTTCAAATAATACAAAAGGCGAGATAAAGGATTTGAATACTGAAGAGAAGGACCTAAGATCTAGACGGTAGCCCTATTTCTATTTTTCTTTAATTTTACTTACATAAAATACAAAAATAAGAAGTTTGAGGTCTATAAGGTTGGGAGATGCCCAATGGATTTGGCAGCTGGTCTACGAGGTTCTTTGATACCTCACAGGGAGGATAACATCTCAAGTTGGAGCTAATTGTTAGCACCATTTCTGGGCTAAGTAATTGGTAATGGTTTTGGCCATCAAAAGGATAAATAAGGTTAGACAATTTCCATATCATATGACCTTAAATATTGTTGATGAATATGTAGAGGTGTTTGAAGGGTCATTTCTAAACTCTAAATGCCAAATACTTGAGAGATTCTATTTTATAGCCTTGAAAATGCATTCAAATGAAGAAATTCACCCTTAGTTAAATGACAACAGGAAATGGACAGCTGGGATGTGCAATGCACTAGATCAAAGGTCAAAAAAGTCATTTCCACCAAGGAGAAATCGGGAGTGGAAAGGTGGAAAAGGCGAGTTTGGGGTGTAAAAATGATAAAAGCCTGAATTCCATTTTTTGTGCACCCCAGATCCAATGGCCTATAATGTTTCCGATGCAGATCAACGATCCAACACAAGGTGGAAGAATAAAAGGCAAAGAATCTGGCTTTGAAAGTTAGAATTCTGATTTTTGAGTTTTGTAGGCTGAGATCTAACGGTTCAGAGAATTAACGCATAGATCAATGGCTCGGAAAGTAGTAAAATGCGGGGGAAAAAATACCAAAATTAAAACTTCGAAGAAGTTAAAATCCTGATTTCCATTTTCTGCAGTCTGAAGATCCGACGGCTTAGAGTACTTTTGCTAAAGATCAACGAGTCATAAAAGAACAAAGGGCGGAGATCGAAAAATGAAAATATAAATATTTTGGTCTTGAAGGGTTGAAGTTCTGCATTCCGTGATCCGCTAGATCGACGGTCTAGAGTGCTTGTGTCAAAGCTCAACGGTACGGAAGAAAGAAGAGGGGTGGAGATCAGAAAGAGGATATATGAATTTTTGGTTATAAAAAAGTTGGAATCTCACCCTCTTTTTTCTGTGACCCGTATTTTGATCTCAGATCAATTACTAAAAATGAATCCCGCACAGATCAACTGTGTGGAAAGAAAGAAAAAGTAGGAAAGAAAGAGAAAGGTAGAAAGGAAGGTTAGAAGCATGTTTCCAATTTTCCATAGACCCCAGAGCGATGACCCATAATGAATATGGTGGAAATCAATAGTGGAGATTGATTTCTCCAAGATAAATTGCACACTCAAAGTTGGCGGGCACCTGCGCGATGGAAAACGTGCATAAATGACGCGTTCTCTTCCCATTGGATATCGCGCTCAGAAATCAAAGATACAAAGGTCCATTTTTGGAGCATGATGGGGTATTTTTCAAGGGCTGAGATCTAAGGATGATGAAGATCAATGGTCAAGAATTGATTTCACTGTGTGAAAATAAAAAGGTGAAGGAAACTGTTGTAGGTCAGGCTGAAATCCTCTAATCGATCATTTTCATCAAGTGGGCTTGAGTCCTTGCTGTCCAAATTATCAAATTGATCCATCAAGCATGTTTTCACGTGCTTGTCTGTTTGGTTTATGATCATGTCAGATCTGCTAGATGAGCATTTTGTTAAGATTTTTAGTCTCATGCTGCAACTGTTTTTTGATCAGTTTCGAGGTTGGTCTCGAAAGCCTATGAAGCTATAAATATGCCCTCAATAGAGGAAGACAGGGCTGGAACCCGCGAGAATTTTGTGATATATCAGTAATAAAATTGCAGAGTTGAATGCGGGCCTACTGCTGCAGAGATTCATGTGTATTTTGTAGTTACAGTCTGTTATTTCCTTTCCTATGTGCATGTTTTTCCTATTAATCTTGCCATTTTGTGTTCTCTCATATATAGAACAAGTGTGTAATAGATCATAATTCATATTATTATGCTCTCAGTGTTTTTTCAGGTATCCACTCATCTTTCTTACCAAAATTAATACAAAATTCATCTCTTAGGTGCGTTGTATTGGTGGACTGTTCTTGTTTCTTCCTTATCACCAAACAAACTGCTTTTTGACTATAACTGAGTGCTTCCTTGTATTTGTATAATTTCACTTGAAAATTGTTCTATAATTCATGAATATTTGTGTCTCCATAGCCCAATATATTCTTTCCTCATTTCAACCACCAATTCAATCTAAATTTTGTTTTCATTTATATCTAGCCCTGTTAAAACGCTGTGAGAGATCCCTCTCTAGAAAGGAAGAATCTATCTCCCTTTCTTAAAGTGGTTTTGTTGTTACCTTGGGATTCACCTTCCACAACCTATGGTGCAATTCTGAGTGATAAAAACTTGATTCTTTTTTAATCAGGTTCTAAATTTAGCAGAACCACTAAATTTAATCAACCTGGAAAATGGTCCCTCCAGCGCTCAACGAAGAGAGGACTTCAAACCTTTGATCTCTGTCGCATGATCTCCATCCGTATGGGCGATTGGGTTAGTCTCACCTCAACATTATTTCATCTGGAAAAATTGATTTCATTCGTGGATCTATCTAAGAAACACACTCTTTAAATTCTCTACGATATTCACTAAATTGATCAATGGAACAATCAATTCCTTTTGCAAATTGAAGGTTATCATCTCAAGACTATGATATTTGGAGTTTCTTATCAAAATCAGCTTGTATACATACATACAAATAATTCAATTAACAATTTTGGTTAATGAAACAAAGGTATAACCAATCCAAATACTTGTAGAGTAAAACTCTGCTCTTCATTCAACTTAACTGCCCACACACTTGATCTCTATCTCCCTACTTATTACATTCACTTCTTTATATAACTCTCTACAAACTCATTAGATCCGAATAGATTGGATCTGAAGACCTAATAAAAGAAATCCTATCAATAAAGATCTATCCATGAAGAATTCCTCGCAGGGTTCAAGGAGAATAATGGCAGATTGCCACTTATTACAAATTAAAACTAACCCTATCCATCTAAAAGTGATTACATGGAATTTGCAATTTCAGTCTGCTGACTCATCAAACTAAAAGATTTGAGTTCGATGCTCCTGCATGATACTCCTGGGAAAGAAAATAATTTTTCATTAAGTCTTTAGGGTGCACATTGTATTTGGAAATTTCTTGATCTATCATCTAGGATGCATCTTCAGTAGGTTGATTCTTCCATTTGAATAAGTACTGAAAGAAGGTTTTTTCCTGATCTTTCGTAGAATTCTTTTTTCAAGGATGGCTTCAATCTGGGGTTGCTCTTTCTATGGAAGTTGTCCTTGCCAATCTATAGTTGAATACTATCCATCTGAATTTATGCCATCTGTCTGGATACCTGCATCTCTAAAAGGATACAAATATGAAACATTAAAAATTGGTGAAATTTGAAGGTCAGAAGGAAGTTCAATCTCGTAAGCATTTGCAGAAAACTTCCTTAAAAATTTACAAGGTCCAATCTTTTAAGCTTCAATTTATTATAAGTTCCTTTAGGGAACCTTTCCTTTCTAATACATGCCATCATTAAATCTTCAAACTGGAAGTTTACTTCTCTTCTCTTCAAGTCTATTCTTGGTTTATATTTTTCCGCACTTTCCTGTAATCTCCTCTTGATATTCTCATGCAGCTCATGCATGCTAATTGCAAAGTATTCACCCTCTGCACTTCTCCTTTCCTGTTTTCCCAAATCTCTAAGTTCATATACACCTCTTGGATGCATCCCATAGAAAATTTGGAAAGGAAACATGCATGTACTTATGTTGGTTGAATCCTTGTATGTGACTCAGCCTGAGCAAGAGCCAAGTCCCACTGTTTTGGATGGTCATACATAAGGCTTATCAGTATGTTCCACAAGCTCCTATTTATCACTTTAGTCTAGTCATCAATATGAGGGTGATAATCATAACTAAAATTGAGATTAGTCCCCAATTTCTTCCATAGAGTTTTCCAGAAATGACCAACAAACTTTGTATCTATGTTAGACACAGTAATCAAAAGCAACCCATGTAACTTTACAATTTTTGAAAAGAATAGGTTAGCAATATTGGTTGCATCATTAGTCTTTTGAAATGCAATGAAATGAGCCATTTTGGAAAATCTATCTACTACAACATAAATTGAAACATGACCTCTTTGAGTTCTAAGTAAACCTAGAACAAAATCCATGCGTATGGAATCCCAAGGCCTAGATGGAATAGGAAAGGGTTGATACAATCTTGTGTTTTGACTTATTCCCTTTGGATGTTGACAGATTCTGTATCTTTCAACAAATTTCTTCACATAATGCTGCATCTTTGTCCAAAAATAAAAATCACTCACTAGAGCAAAAGTATTGTCTTGTCCAAAATGTCTTGATAGACCCCCACTGTGCTTTTCGTGAATTAAATTCTCTCTCATTGAGCATATTGGAATACACAATTTACTATCCTTGAACATCAATCCTTCTTGCAACATATAATTTAACCACTGGCTTATGTTATGGGTAACTGGATTTTCACAGCCCGCATAGATATCCTTGACATCTAAATCTTCTTTATACATATCAATCAAGTTTTCAAATCCCAAAGTACTGAGCTTAACTTCTTGTAATACCAGATTTATCCTGCTCAAAGCATCAACAAATTTATTAGACTTACCACTTGTATGTTTGATAACAAAGGTAAAGTTCTGCAAAAATTCTACCCATTTAACATGTCTCTAGTTTTAATTAGGTTGACTATTTATGAACTACAAAGCATGATTGTCATAATACAACAAAAATTCCTTAGGCATCAAATAATGTCTCCACTTCCTAAGAGCCTGCACAACAACATATAATTATTTATCATATGAAGAGTATTTTCATTTTGCTTCATTCAATTTTTCACTGAAGTATGCCACTGGCCTTTTCTCTTAACTAAAAACTGCTCCCACTGCTGTTCCACTAGTATATGTTTCAACTTGAAACACTTTATCACAACTCGGGAAAGCCAAAATAGGCTTCTTAGTTATCTTTTTATTCAACTACTTAAAATTTGTATCGGCTTCTTCTGTCCATTTGAAAGGTTTTTTACTTCCTATGAAAGTATCTATAAAAGGTGCACAAATTTGATTGAAATTCTTAATGAGCTTCCTATAAAAACTAGCAAGTCCATGGAAACTCCTTACATCATAAGAATTCTTTCGAACTAGCCAATTTAAAATTACTTGTATATTGTCAAGATCCATCTTCGGTCCTTCTTCTGAAACTACAAATCCCAAGTAAACTAACTCTTTCTTTAGGAAACTACATTTCTTCATATTTATCAGTAACTTCTCTTTCTGCAAAGTTCTCAACACCAACTTAAGGTGTCTTAAATGATCTTCTCTATTCTGACTAAAAATCAGAATGTCATCTAGATACATTATCACAAACTTCCCAGTAAATTCTTTTAAAACCTCATTCATCAAACTCATGAAGGTACTAGGTGCATTAGTAATCCCAAATGGCATCACTAACCATTCATAGAATCCATAATTAGTTTTAAATGTTGTCTTCCATTCATCCCATTCCCTTACTCTAATATGATGATATCCACTTTTCAAATCTATTTTGGAAAAATATTTTGAGTCACTTAAACAGTCCATCAGATCATCAATTGTGGGTAAAGGGAATCTATAGCCGATAGTGATCGTATTGATTACCCTGGAGTCAGTGCACATTCTCCACCCACCATCTTTATTTGGACTAAGTACAGTGGTTACTGCAAAAGGATTCAATATTTATTTTACCAATAATTTCTCCAACATATCCTATACCTGCTGTTTGATTTCTTCATTTTCTTGAGGAGTTAAACTGCATGCTATTTTATTAGGTAAACTTGCACCTTGTATTAAGTCAATGTGATGACTAATACTTCTTATAGAGGGTAAAGCATTTGGAAACTCATCCACAATAATGTTAGCATGCTCATCAAGAAAAGTTTTAAATTCAACAAGAAAATCATCTAAATTCATAGAAGTTAAAATTACCTTTGTTTTACCAACAAGGGAAAAATGTAGATCATCCTCTTTCTAAACTTCTTGCAATAGTTCTTTTCTAGACATCAACAAAATGTTTGATCGTGAACCTTCTTGAACTGTTTCATCCTCTAAGGGTGACAAAGTATGTCTCTTCTCATCTTTCTCCAGAGAATAAGTATTTTTCCACCCATCATGAATAGCTTTCCCGTCATACTTCCATGGCCTCCCTAAGAGTATATGGAACACATCCATAGGCATTATGTCACATAATATTTCATCTTTGTAAGTACCAATCTAGAATTCTACATTACACTACTCATTCACCAAGTGCTGATGTCGTTTATGCAACCGTGACACTTTGTAGGGAGTGGGATGCTTCATCCTCTTCAATCCCAACTTCTCTACCATATTAGTGAATACCAAATTATCTGTACTACCAATGTCAATAACCATTTTACAACACTTACCTTGTGACTTACACCTTGTTCTGAACAAACTTTTCCTTTGAGCTAGTTCATGTACTTGTTTGTATGTTTTTACTAGGAATCTCTTTAACATAAGATATTCTCCTTCCTCTGGAGGGTTATTCTTCTCTGCTTCTTCTTTTGACTCTTCTTGAGCCTCTGTAACCTTCACATTTATCTGATTTGAAGACTGATTTCTTTGACAATTCCAAGACATATGCCCAATCTCTCCACAAGCATAACTATTTACCTCTCTGTGTTTGGATCTTCCTCTTTCTCCTCTGAATCCTCCTCCCTGGGATGACTGACTTCTAGAACCCTCAACTCCATCTTTAGAAGTCCTACCTCCACTACTAGGAGATCCTCTTCCTCTTACTATATTCTTTCCTCTATTTCTTTGGTTCTGTTTTCTTAACAGTTTCTCTTCTACCTTTGAAGCTACATGATATGCATCTTCTATGGTTTTTAGATTTAATAAATTGAGATCATCCTGTATATCATATCTTAATCCATTGATATACCTAGCTACTCTTTCTAGACCTCCCTGCATGTGTCCATCTCTAATGCTCAGTTAAAAAAATTCTTTTGTGTATTCTTTTACAGTCATGGCCTTTTGTCTAAGGTTCTGTAATTGTCTAATAATATTCAATTTATAGTCTTTAGGCATAAACTGAATCTTAATATTACGTAGCATCTTATCCCAAGAGTTTATTTTTGACTTACCTCTTCTTTCTTGATGGATCTGGAACTCATCTCACTAGATGGTTGCATGTCCCTTCATTCTGGTAGCTGCATATCTTACTTTCTTCTTGTCTTCAATTTCTTCAAAATCAAATTATTTATTCAGAGCATTAATCTAATCCATGAGTTCTTCAACATTTAAGTTACCTTCATACATAGGTACCTCCACTCCGGGTCTGCTACTGGCCTTCATCAACATCTTTAAAACTTTTACTTCTTCAAGATCTTCTTCTTCTTCATCAAGGGATTCTTCTTCTTCATCACCACTATTATCTGAATTGTATGAGTGGTTATTTCTTTCCATAGTTTCCAGTATTTCTTCCAATCTTCTCATGTCTCTTTGCATATCTGTCTCTGCAGGTTGTCTTCCTCGACCACGTCCTACAAGAACCCCATGCGCTCATCCTCTTCTTGGTGGCACTAATACATTTGGGCGGATTTTCCATGAAATATTTCCACGTTTTGAACATTCATGGATTAATACTTAATTTTTTTTTTATCTTGGCGGAAAAACCATGGAAATATTGACATTTTTAATTTTTGACGAAATTTCATCTCTATATCGATGATATATGGCTATCTTTAATTTTACATTCTTATTTATTTAAATCTAATTATTTGAAAGGGGGTACATTTGGGTCCTCATCGCGGGAAATAAAATGAACTTATTTTGACTTACATATTTCCATTTGAGGTACTTTCTATAGATTCGACATGATCACTTTGACTTGCCAAGCATACTACCTTTGGCGGAAGCCTTCAAATGCAAGAAGCAAATATTCAAATTATTGGATTTATGGTAGAGAAGGGCAGGCTATATGATGATAGGAGATCTAATTTTTTATGGACAAAGATCAGAGTAGGAAATTAAGAAAAGGAGTCAGTTGGACAAGAATTCCACAAAATATTTAGCATAATCTCATATATAATGAATGCACCTACGACAAACTAATAAAATTAATCCTTTAAACTACTAGTAGAAATCACACCCGCCAAACCAATGCCAGCTTTCAACGACTCTTGGCTATTTATGCGTGGGTTAGTAAGCATGCATCCTTTTTTTGCCGTAAATAGTTTTTTATTTCCATGTCTTAGGAGGCTGAACTCATCACCAATTTATTTTTGTTATCATTAACCAAAATTTATTTAATTTTCCACATCATCATCATTTTAATTTTATTTTTTATGCCAAGAATTGGCCTTCTCTTATGCCCGCATACCCTTCTTCAACTAGCCGTATGGGGGTCTTTGATCTTCCAATAAGTATGCCCGCACTGTCCATCTTCAAGGTGCCAGTAGGTGATGTATTCAGATTCCCGCAACTCACATGAGGATGCCCGCAGGTGGCCATAAGGGATGCCCGCAGGTGGTGCTAAGAAGATCCCCGCAATAGGGAATATCTTATGCCCGCAATAGTTTCTATCATGCCCACAATTTTCCTCATTGATCATGCCCACATAATCTTCTAGAGATGCCCGCAATATTTTCCTTGTCCACTATTTTATCATGCCCGCAGCCATATCTGTCATCAAGTTTGTTTGTCTATTGTCATGTCACCATCTCATTGTCATCTTTGCACCAACATCTTTGTCTTGCCCAAATCATCTTCAAATGACCACAGAATGGGTCACTTGACTCTCTAGATGTTCCATGCTTGTCATGTTTGCTTGTCAATGTCATTATGCATGTCCTTAGTCATCTCTGTCCTTCATGTCTTGTTCCAATTACACCTTGCCATGTCATCATGCTTAGACACCTCTTCGAATCTCTGTTTGTTATTTATTGTTTTAATAAAATAATCAATTAAAACTTCTTCTAAACATTGCATCTCTCCAATAATAAGATGTGTCTCTTCAAAAATCTGTATTAATTCTTTTTATTAAATTTCTATTTATTTTTCTAAATGCATTCCTGTAGCTTCTTATTTAATAAACTTCGTTTATTATTTTTCACTAACTTTGCAGGTCCATCTTTTGCATATATGACCATCATAATGCAAACTAAAAGTATGGCTGGATAGCCACCTCAACAAGGATTAGATCCATATTGTCACCTTTTTAACTTTTTGATACACACGCATTATCTAGAGATCATTTGAAAATAGGCTTCCAAACTGTTTAATTTAACACTTAGACAAAATTGTTTTTAACTTATAAAAGACAATTTTTCTTCTACTTTGGAAGATTGATTTCTCCCTCATGTGATTACCATAGGAAAACCTACAATCATGGATAGATAGCCATTTCAGCAATGAACAAGACCATATCACAAGATAAATCTGTTGACACACACACAACCTCTGGCAAGCATTTCAAAGTAGCTTCTCAACCTATTTTGAACATCAAAACATATTTCTTCCCATTTTGGCAGACTCCTATTTCACACGTGTGAACACTCTATGGAGACCTGAAGTCATGAGCAGATGGAAAACTTATCAAAGAATGGATCCATGACATTTGATAAATTTACTTGCACAAAGACAACCCTTGGCGGGCATTTCCAACTGACCTCTCAAACTCCTGTTTTTAACACTAAGTCAATTTTCTTTTGTTCTCACTATGCAAAATATTATTTTCCCTATTTTTGGAAGATTGATATTTTGCATATAAGACTATCATAAGACAACTTGAAGTATGGATGGATAGTTGGTTCACCAAGGAACATGCCTATGCTACCTGATGAATTTTATCATTAGAATAAGCCCTCCTTGCGGGCATTTCAAAATGCCTTTTCAATTTCTTGAATCTAACACAACCAATTTTCTTGTTTTCTTAAAATGCAAAATAATATTTTTCTTACTTTTGGAAAATTTATATCTTTGTTATAAAACATGCCACATGATAACTGAGACCATGGCTAGATGCACCCATCAACAAGCTATAGTCTAACACTTTCATATAATTTTTCTCATAATCCTATGAGATAGGGAAGGAATTTCTCAGAGGCCACTGAAGCAGTTTTGCCAGTACTGGAATAGTGCAAAACAACCTGAAACTCTGTTTTGGCATACCATTATCTTTGTCATCAAACATCTTCTTTGAGAACTAAGACCATGGTGAGATATCCTCTTCAACAAGATGTAGGATGATAGCTTCAGATAATTTTTATCATACACCTATAAGGTATGATGGGCATTTTCCCAAGGCCGCATGAGCCAGTTTTTCCAACACGGACAATTTTCTTAGTCTGGTCCAATCTGCCTAAAACATTGTTTTGGCAGGTTCATAAATTCTTCCTCAGCTACTTCCAAGACATTCCGAAGACATGGTCATGTAGGAATAATATCAATCTACAAGACCCCCATATGGTGTGGGAATTTTTCTTCAACACACAATTTGTGGCGGGCATTTTCTTAAGGCTACCTGAGCCAATTTTCCAACAGTTGTCATTTTCTGGACTTTCTCCAAAATTTATTCTGAAACCTCATTTTGGCATATTCATAACTTTTTCTTCAGACATGCTTAAGGAGAAATAATACCATGGTTAGGTAGAAAAACCAACACACTACAAGACCCCCATGTGTTGCAGGAATTTACTCTAACCCATAATTTAGGACAGGCATCTTTTTGAGGCTACTTAGCCATTTTTGCTTGCTCTAGCACAAACCCCTATTTTGGCAGGTCCATAACTTCTCCCTCATGCACTTTTAGGACAAATTGAAGACATGATCAGGTAGGAAAAACAACAATGTACAGGACCCCCATGTGTTGTGGGCATATATATTCACCTATAAATTATGGCGTGCATTTCCCTACGGAAAGTTTTACTAATTTCCCCATACTTAGTCATTTTCCTGTTTTTCACCAAATTACCATATTTTTCCAAAATGATTGTCATTAATGTTGTCATCAATAACAATCCTATTCATCACAATCTTCATGTTTTTATTTATAGAAATTGGTATATAATATACTTCATTTAGAAATATACTTATATCTAATGTATTTGACAAGTTACTCTTTGGTATGGTGTAGGTAAGACAATAACTTATCACTACAAGGATTTTTCACTATGAATGAAAATGCAAAGAAGCTTGCTCAGTTTAGAGCGGAATTAGAGGTGAGGGGAGATGGAAAATTTTATTTCCCTTGCTTTGATTGCAAGGGCTTGCAAAGGAGAGGAATTTTGATAACGGAAACTAAAATACATTTTAGGGAGAAGGGGCATGCCGAATGGGGTTATGAATATCGTCCCTTGGTAAGAGGTTGTTCAATTTTTAATGTATTCTCTGTAATAGTCATCATGTCATGAATTTCAGTAAAATGTCTTATCATTTTATTATATGTTCTATACACACTAATTTTACTACGTTGTTTGTAAATATATAGACAATGCCCCCAAAATGTCGCCTTCCAGAGAGTTATTTGCCAAGTACTAGCAGAAATACTCATTTACAGGGTGACAAATATCTAAATCAGAATATTGAGGTTGATCAAGTTCTTAATGATGATATGGATGGAGATAACGTTATGTTGTAGCTACAACTTTTCCCCAATTTTTTATTTATTTTTAGGGTTCCCCCTTGTTTGTTTTAGCTTCAAACCAGCCTAGGAATGTTTTATTTTTGCCAAGGTTTGCTCTGAGCTCAGAAATTTTCTGAAAAAACTTAGTATTTTTGCATGTCTATATCGGATGCTCAGTCGACTAGCTTTCCGATATCGGATGCTTAGTTGACTAGTCTTCCGACATTGAGGAAGAACAATCCACTAGTTTTTTGATGGGTTTTATCAGGAGCCTTATGAGATCTAAGTCGCTGCATCGAGAGTAAGTTTGTTTATCCTCTCGGAGTTGGTTTTTCGAGGTTCCGGATTCTTAGTATCAAGTAAATCTAATGGATTGGATCTTCCTTTGTCTTTCTTTTGCCGATAACCGATCAATTTGGAAATCTCATTGTCGGATTGGTCTTCCGGAACAAACCAGAGTTTTTAGTCTGTTTCCCATCCGACGTTGCAGAGGGTAAATTACGAGTTGATCCGAAGCTTAGTATTGTTCCTGCCGATACCGATGACATTAGTGCCTCTGATTTTTGATGTCTTTCCCAAGCCGTCACCGGGGGAATAGAGTGATCAGCAACCGACACTATGGTTTTCTTTCGGAGTGGGTCACCCGATGGTGGTTAAAAAGGTTTTCCCGCCACTAGTGCTCCGCCCCAGTCAAGGTCTATATAATTCTGTTTGGTTTGTTACTTGCCATTTTCATCGTGGAGGCCATCTGTCCTGTTGATCGCGTAGCTGTAAGGCTTCCATTCATCCTCCTCTACATTTGCGGAAGGTGTCCCCTATCCAGGTCGCTCGCATTTTCGCTTGGCAGGTAGGATTCCTTCGTGTTTTTGGTTTTTTTTTGCTTGATTTTTTTTTAAAACTGTCAGGTAGATAGGGTTAGGTTTCTATGGTAGGGTAAAGCTCTTTTGCGTTTTGAATTTTTTCTTGCGGTAAATTCTACATTTTACTGAGAATTCATCCTGCTCCACTCTAAGCGTTTCGTTTTGGTCAATGAGTTTGTCTGCCATGAGTACACCTGTGACAGTTTCATGGAGGTTCAGGGCATTGTGTAGATGGGTGGTTTGCTGTCTGCACCACCCTATTTTTGTTTGCTCCATATTTAGCCTGGGGTTAGGCAGTCATGTCCTCATTAGTAGTAGATGGCCATGGGACACAGGAGGATCGTGAACTGATAATGGTTTGGGGATTTTTTTGCATAAGCGCAGTGGTGGGATGAGTTTTTCCTCAGGTCAAGGTTTTAGAGAGGAGTTTCTAGACTAGGGTTTCGAGATAGCTGAAGTTTTGAGCCAGTTCGGGGGGCAGAGATTGTTGTAGGGTTTCTTTATTAATATATCTCATTTAGAAGGACTGTGGTATTGAGATAATTTTCTAGCATGCATATCAAAGAGATGGTAATATTTGTATGTTTTATTGTTTATCACTATACCAGTTGCTAGAGATAGTTACACTAAAACCATGTTGCATGATTGTTATAGGTTAATTTCCAATACAACAATATGCCAAGGAAACAGAAGAAGAAATCCCAAGTGGTTGAAGAAGATCCCAAAGTAGAAGTGATAACCAAGGTGGAAGTCATTTATGAAGACACTCAAGCTACTACTAGGGTTGAACCAGAATACAAGTGGGAGAAATGTATAGAATGATTTCAAGCCAAAGTGTCCCTGATGTTGGGTTTGAAGACATGCCAATATATGCTAACATTGAAAGGCTAGCACTTATGAAAGTGGCTACTAGGCCTGAGTTTTTTCCATGCTCTGAAGTGATACGTTGGATTCTTCCCAGGGAAGATGTGACAAGGATGATCCTAGTGAATATCTAGAAGCAAGGCTATGCTGCATACACCCTTGCTTATATATCCATGGAATATAAGCTACCATCACCATAGAGTTATCTAACTGAAAGTTGGTTAAAGGAGCTCGGTCTAGACTTGGTAGAGACAGTGAAGAAAATGATGATCCCCAGCATAAATTTCAGGACAGGGCCTTCTGAAGAATATGAGACATCGACTCTCTGTGCTCCATATAGATTCATTGTTCTGATGCTGAACAAATTTTTTGGAAGAGCTAATGGGAAAAATTTTAAGCTAGGTTTGATACCTGTTATTTATTATGTTGCTACACAAGCGACTATTTTTAACTGGGCAAGCATAGTATCCAATAGCCTGTCATCCTGCATAAGTGCAACATTGGGAGGAGTGTCCCAAAAGAAGTCTGAATTCTGCATGAGCTCTATTTTGATCGATTGCATTTTATGCACTCAACCTTTCCCTGCACTAAAGCTCCATTGGGATAAGGATTGAGCTCCAGTATATGCTGCTTACAAGTTATTTTGGCCTCATAAATATTACAACTATTATAAAGAGATCTGTGAGCATTTCATCATGCCTTTATACACTTTGGTTTTCTTGGTAGAATGCAATTGCATGTTAGAAGAAGCCCTCAAGGTGATGCAAGAATATATAAATTATTATTTAACAAAGGATGGCTTATATGTAAGAATGTATGGCGGTTCAAGGGCCCCTTCTATGCTCCTGAGATATGCTACTGATTATGTACTCCATAAAGAAGCTGTTAGACATTTATACATTGATGGGGTGGTGAATTTCCTTTTTGAATAGAAAAAAGGTAGTATATCCTGCAGTGCCCTTTTTTGTTGGGAGTTACAAATTTTCAAGGGTGAAGAATGCAACAGAATTCATCAAAGAATTGGAATAATTTCACTTTGGTGAAATGAAATTCCATAGAAATGATTCCAAGGACAAAGTAGCTAATTACTACAAAGAAGCTGGAGTTCATTTTGAGTACACTAACTTTTGGGAAAAAGATGAGGAGACTTTCCGAAATGCTAAGAACCTGACAGCCCTAAGAAAAAGGTTCAAGCAAAAGATAAAAACTGTGGGTGGTAAAGGAAAATCTGTGGAGAAATTGAAAAGGCAAGAAGAAGAAGAAGCCAAGAAGAGAGAGGAGGAGGCTAACAGACTTGTACAGGAAGCGGAGAACTGGTTGAAAACATAAGAAGAAGAAAAGAAGTGAGCAGCTGAGGAAGCAGCTAAGAAGGCTGAAGAAGAAAAGAAAAGAATAGAAGAAGATGAAATTCGAAAAAAGTAGGCAGACAGTGAAGGTTTGAGATTAGAAGGTGTCCAAAAAGAGAAACAACAAATAGAAAAGACCTGGAAGGTCAAGACTAGAGACACTAGAAGGACAAGACCCTACGGACCAAGAACAGGCTCAGTCTAATAGTAACCAATTAGATCCTGTTGTTCCTTCGAGCAATATGGTAGGAGAAGGTTCAGTGTCAACTTTGGGAATTGATTGGATTCCTTTCATGCCTATGGAACGAGAGGAGGTACCAGATTTTAACACTATCTTTTATGACAAGGAGAAAAAGAGAATTGTCAAAAGGACCGAGAAGAAAGTGGACACTGGGGGTAAGCCTGGAATAATGGTGACTGATGAGATAGTGGTCCACGATACACACAAAGATCCACAATTACTAGCAAGGGCTGGGGTAGCTCTAACCCTAGCCACTGAAGACAATGTGGATAGGATCATGACTGACCTCGAGCAGTCTCAGAAAAGGGTGGCCAAGCTAAAAGAAACTTTGAAGAAGGAAAGGGGTGATGCAGAATTTCAAACCTTGCAGGAAGATAAAGATGCTCTGGTAGTATCTGCAGAAAATATGGAGAGGAATTCTCAAGCTATCTCAGTAGAGTTGGGAAAACTACAGCTGAAATATCAGAGTTTGGAGGCTAAGAAAAATCATATTTAGTTACCAGTTGAAGAACTGGATAAAGAAAAGAGTAGATTAGAAAGTAAAGTGACAGAGCTAGAAGAGCAAAAAACCATCGCAGAAGGGAAGGCTAAGTTATATGAGACTCAAATAACATCCTTGGAGGAACAAAAGAATTCATTTGCAGCTTCACTGAATTCATCTATGGAGTAGATGGTTGATGTTGAACCTTTAACGAATCATGCTATTATGCTTAGAAAGAATATTCATCAAATACAAGTGCAGATAGTGGAAGAAAGATTTAAAGTCCAACAAATCGACATCAGATTAGAAGAAATTGTAAATACAGCCTCAATTTTTTTGGATAGAACCCAGGATATTTTGGAAACTCTGCGGGGAAGGATGAATTGAGTAGAAGCAAACAAAGACTCACCTGCAGATATATTTGTCAAAGATCAGGAGACAATAAAGCAAGAATACAAGCTGATTGAGTTTGCCAGTAACGCAGCAGAAGAATTAAAGAAGACAGTGAAGAAAACACAGAGTGCCAGTGCTGAATTATGTAGGAGAGTGCTCCTAACCTATAATCAGTGTCTGACCTCCACTGCAAAGAGGTTGGAAGCACTGCCAGAACATGAAATGTTTTTGAAACATTTACAGGACAGATGCAGTGAAGATGAACAAGCCATCCAGCAAGTCAAGGAGTTGGATGAAAAGATACTAAAGACGGAAGTAGCACATACAACTATGAGTATTCACTTGCTAGAAGATTAGCTGCGCTTGATTCCTGCCGGGATAGCAGGTGTAAAAAACGAGGCTGCTCAGCACGAATTTACTATCAGATTTTGTTGAACCTTCTATTTTTGAGAATATAGTAGCCGAGGCAAATGCATGGAGAAATTTCATGAACGAACAAGCTGGGCCCTCCTAGTTGAATGTTTTGGAATGTTAACAAATAATGTAATATATTATATTTATCTTTTGTTCACAAGCTAAAGGACAAAATTTTGTAAAGGAAAGGTTGGGAAGCCCAAAAGGCAATGAGGGACAGCCCAAGAGTTTGTGCTTTTGTATAAGTATAAGCAAATTTTAGGTAGTAAAGGACCTTTTTTCAGGCCATCTTTGTGGAAGATTATTGTAAGGGGAGTTAATTCATCTTATAATAAAGAGTTATATTTTTCAGCTGGAGAAACCACTGTGGAGTTTCAAATGTTTGACATGGGCTAGTTGGATGTGAACTGTTTCTATTTCAGCTTGTTTTAATGAACTGTGAGATCATTCTAACTTATGAATTCTTTCATGTTGTAAATGTGCTCCTATTTATTTCTGTGAAATTTCCACAATCGTATTTGAGAAATCAATGTTTTAATTAACAACGAGTTATCTCTTTGTTCATCTGTCTATTGATATTCATGTATTCAGAAATGTTAACAACTATCATGTAGTTTTTTCTTTATGCATGTTATACAATAAATTGCTCACCATTAATTACAGTATTGCTCCCTAGGGATAGGTTAGTTAGTCTTAGTTAGTTTTTTTTATTTGTGATTTAGAAGCGAGAGAGGTAAGACGAGAGGTAAGAACCTGTGCATCACATTGTGACTGTCCTTGTTATCTCTATCGTTTGCATTTAGTTAGGCACTTGCACATCATACATAAAGATAAAAAACTAAAAAATACACCTAAATGGTGAACCGGGCCGCAACCGGTAAAGCATTTTAACCATTACTTGACCCACAGTAGCCGGACCGTAAACCAGACAGATTCCCCATACCAAACAATAACGAGCTAATTGGGAACTTTTATTGGTGAGAATCCCTACTGTTGTTAGCTGCGATTTTCCAGGCCTCAACAGTGTTTTGGTGCTAGAAGGAGGGCCGCCAGTGCATGGCTGGCTGAGGAAGTCCGCTTTCTCGAGATTACTCCACCGGTGATAGTTCTGAAACCATTTTACCTCAGAAAACCACTCCTGTTGAAAAGGGAAAGGGGTATCTTTATCCCATTGATAACGAAGTGGTTGATGATTTAAGGAGGATTACCAAGGAATATGCGAAAAATATTAGAGCATTACCTCTTCTCTCTGTCCTACCTAGAAGAGAGTATCAGAGGAAGGACCGTCCTCAATTGGAAGACTCAGTGTTGGTAGAAGATCTTGAAGAATTGGTAGAAACAAACTTACAAGAAGTTGACCAACCTTTGGATCAATTGGGACCAGATTCCCTTCGTTGTTGACCTTTTCAGATCCCTGTTCAGTCCCCACCTCATACTCCACTCAGAATCATGGCCAATGTAAATGCAAATCAACCACCTCCATAGACTGCTTGGAGAGCTAGATCTCCTTTAAATATGACACCTCCATTGCATGATTTGCCTCAGAGTTTTGACAAAATGTTACCCAAGTTTGAACCAAGTGAAGGAATTCTCGAGGATGATCATTTGCCGAGTTTTTATTTGGCTTTAGAGGGACTACGAGCAGTAGAACATGAAGATGTAGTCTACAGATTGTTTCCTCATAACCTGAAAGGAAAAGAAGCTTCATGGTACTTTGCCTTACCCTCAAATTCGATCACAAATTGAAATATCTTTGAGAGACTGTTCAGAAGCAAATACGGAATCCAGAAAACTCATGCAGCTTTAATGAAAGGGTTAGTTGCTCTAAAGAAGGAAAATAAAGAAAAAGTACATAACTTCACTCAAATATTTGCTGCTTACCTAAACAACTTCAGTGCAGCTGACAAACCATCTGAGCATGCCTTAATTGAGTACTATACCTCATCTCTCAGTCCAGATCTGGCCATGTTTGCCAAAAGATTGGTTAGACCCACTCTGGTAGAGACTTCTGAGGAAGTTGAAAAGGTAGAGGCAGAATTGGAGAGTATAGAGCACTATCCTACGCAGTCAGATGAAAGAACTTATGGAAACAAAATGCCATTATTATTAACTAAACCTAAGGATGAACAATCACATGAGTTAGATGGGATGGTAAAGATGATGCAGAAGTTATCAAACTGGGTGATTGATTTAGAAAAAGAAAAGGAGTCTCATAAACAATACAAACCTTATTACAAAAAAAGAGAAGACAAAAGTCAACCTAAACCTCCTCCACACAGTCCTTCAGTAATGAATTTGACCAATGTAGGAATGGACAATTTTTGTACTTTCCATTAGCAACCTCATTCTTAGAAGAATTTCCCACAATGGATTAATTCTATGACATTAGTAATGAACCAATTATTAGATTCCAAGCTAACAGAAACTGAGGAGGAGAAAGGGAAAGATCATGAACCTACAAAAACACAAGAGGAAGATACCTTGGTTTTATGGGATTGTGTTTCTATGTTGAACATGGAAGACTCAAGACCGCCCTGACAAAGAAGAAACACCGGAGACTAATGTAACAACAAGAAGTCAGAATCCATTAAAAGAAGATAACTCAATACTTCCAAAGATTAAGAAACTTCAAGAAAACATGAAGAAAATAAAGAACAACACTTCAATTGTTAACATACCTGAGTTTGTCATTTCAAGTCAGGATCCTAAGAAAGTCAATACACCTGTAAAGCCTACTGAAAGTAAAACTGAAAATGTCAAGAAGAATCTCAAGGAACATGAGATGGGATATGATGTTGTGGAAGACATTAAAAAGGCTAAAGCAAATATATCATTTTTTGAAATGTGCAATTTACCTCAGCAGAAAGAGAAGATTTTAAAAGCACTTGAGACACATGAGAAGGAGCCTCCCATTGAAAACGAACCTGAGGAAGATATTGGTGAGACGAATTTAGGAGGAAAATCTAAGTATAAAACTCCAGCATTTCTTCTAACTTTTAATATTTTCAACTATAATGCGAATAACTGTTTAGTGGACTCAGGAGCATCAGTCACTGTCATGCCACTTTCAGTTTGCAAACAAATCAATGGTCAACCTAAACCAACTACTAGCCAAGTTCTTCAGTTAGACAGAACATCAGTAAAAGTAATAGGAGGAATGGAGGATGTTTTGATTCGTTTATCTGCAGATGAGAGGGTATGTCAGTACATAGACATTGTCGTAGCAGACATCATAGATGCTTATGGTTTGGTTTTGAGCCAGGATTGGTCACATTTGTGGTTGCCTTTCAAGGGATGTCAAAATCAGATAAAAGTGTTAAGAGAGCCTCAAATGAAATATAATGTGACTCGGTTAGAAGGGAAAAATGAACCAGTAAACTCTGTGTTGGGAAATTATTTCATTAAATTGGAACTGAGAAATTACCAGGCTGAAGAAGCCATCAGTATACCTGATATCCAGCCCGATCTCCTTTGATTTTCATAGCCTCATGAGATCAATTGTAACATAGTAGATTTAGTTTCAGATGTAGTTCGCAATTCAAATTCAGTAGAAGTAGAAAGTTTTTGGATTCTTTACTTTAATGGTTCTAAAACATTGGAAGGATCAGGAACTGGCTATGTCCTGATTGATCTAGGGAAAAAAAGCATTTTCTTTCATGTAGGTTAGAATTCGAATGCACAAATAACACAGCCGAATACGAAGCACTACTTCAGGGACTTAAAAAAGCAATAGAATTGAAAGTAAAAAATCTGAAAGTATATGGAGATTTTGAAATCATTGTTAAATAAATTTGGAACAAAATACATTGCATTTCACCACATTTGAAAGCTTACCAAAATGAAGTTTTGGATTTACTGATAAATTTTCATGCATTCAATATTGTATCAATTCCTAGATTAAAGAATGCAATAGATGATTTGCTAGCTACGTCAGCTGCAAGATTAGTACCTTTCAATAATAGATGCTCTATTGAACTGCTTTTCAGGCCTTTTGTTCTAGATAACATCACAAATCTAAGGGTTTTTGACAATGATCAACAAATATTGGAATGTTTAATGAATGATGATACTTTCAAAGGAGCGATAATAGATGACGAAGAACATCAAGTGGAATTAAAGTATGGAAATTTCATTCCAAAAGGGGTTAGAACCTTGGAACATATGTTTGATTTAGACAAAAAGTTAAGAAAGCCAGCAAATCTCAAGACTCATAGTTCATCTTTACAATTCGAGCTGATAAATTTAGGGACTGAAGCTGAACCCAAATATGTGAATTTGGGGAAGAGTTGTTCACTCGGTGAGAGGAGTAAATTCATCAGCTTATTCAGACATTATAAGGATGTATTTGCTCGGACTTACGAATACCTAAAGATGTATGACACTACAATTATACAACATGTGATTCCTATCAAGGTTGGAGTCAAACCTTATCAGCAGCCTTTGAGAAAAATGCACCCAAAGCTTGAACCACTAATTCAAAGCGAAGTGAAAAAGCTGCTAGATGCTAAAATCATATTTAAAGTCAGACATTCAGAATGGGTCTCTAATTTGGTACTAGTGCGAAAAAATTCTGGCGAGATCAGAATTTGCATTGATTTCAGGAATCTGAATCGTGCCTCAGATAAAGATAATTATCCCATCCCACCAATGGAACAAATACTACAAATGGTCTCAGGGTCTGAATTGTTTTCATTATTAGATGGATTCTTCGGTTATAATCAAGTATTAGTAGCAGAAGAGGACAGGCTCAAGACCACTTTTAAAACCAAGTGGGGAAATTTTGTGTATAGGAGGATGCCCTTTGGACTTATAAATGTTGGAGCGACATTCCAGAGGGCTATCGATATAGCTTTCTGCGGTATGATTGGATACAATGTTGTGGTTTATCTAGATGATGTTACAATATTTTCAAAGAAGAGAGAAGAGCATGCATTTCCTTTGAAATAGATTTTCGAGCGTTGTTGAAAATATGGCATTTCATTAAATCCTAAGAAATGTGTGTTTGTAGTCACAAAAGGAAAGCTACTAGGTCATGTCATTTCTAAAAAAGGGATCTCCATAGACCTAAAGAGGATTAGAGCCATAGAACAGATCCCTGTGCTCCATAATAAAAAGGGTATGCAATCTTTTATGGGGACTATCAACTTTGTGCAAAGGTTTGTACCAGACTTTGCTCAAATTGTCAAACCTTTGCAGCAAATGGTTAAGAAGAGTGTGCAGTTCAAATGGATTGATGTGGAGAAGAATGCATTCAACAAGATAAAAACATCTGTTGCTCATGCACCAGAACTCAAAAGTCCAAATTTTGAAAAAGATTTTATACTGTAGACTTTCGCTTCTGATGATTCATTAGTAGCGGTTATTACACAGAAGGAAGATGGGGGAGATGAGTACCCCATATCATTTGTGAGCACTGGTTTGCAAGGGGCTGAATTGAACTATCCCGCAATTGACAAACAAGCTTACGTAGTTTTTAAGGTGATAAAGTAATTCATGCCATATATACTTAAGAATCACACCAAAATAATAGTTCCACACCCAGTAGTATGATCTCTTTTTGTGCAAAAAGAATTGGGAGAAAGGAGAGGCAACTGGGTGATTGCTTTACAAGAATACGATCTTGAGTTCATACCAACAACCATAGTTAAATGACAAGGGTTGTGTAAACTAATGGTTGAAAGTCAAAATAATGAATATCATAGCTGGGATAATGAAGTTGAACTACACCTGGTGGATGTATGTCCTCTATTTATAGTTCCAGACTCATGGTATCGGGATCTAGTCCATTATCTCCAAGAATGGTATTTGTCGGAGCATTGGAGTCCCAAGCAAAGAAGGGCATTACGTCTTAAATCAGTTTTATATCATATTATTGATGGAGTGCTTTTCAGAAAGAAGTACGATGGAGTCTTTCTCGGATGCTTAGAACAAGAAGATGTAAAGAAGGTTGTAGCAGAATTACATGATGGACTTGCTGGAGGTCACTTTTCTAGAGACACAATAGCACATAAGATTCTCAGAGCTAGATATTATTGGCCAATGTTGTTTCGAGATGCTCATGCTCATGTTATAAAGTGTGATACTTGCCGAAGAAGTGGTGGGAGACAAGCTAAAGCAACAGGGCCATTGAAACCAGTGATTATCTTAGAACCATTTGAACAATGGGGAATTGACATTATCAGAGAAATAAATCTGAATTCCTCATTGCAGCACAAGTATATTCTGACAGCAACTAATTATTTCACCAGATGGGTAGAGGCCATACCACTACGGAAAGTAAACGAAGATGCAGTTATGGATTTCTTGTAGAACCATATTATGACCAGCTTTGGGGTTCCAATTTCCCTGGTTTTTTACAATACTTTTTATTTTTATTCTATTAGAATAACTGCATTTGCTAATGAAAGGGGAATTAAGATACACTATTCTGCTAATTATTACCCACAAGGAAATGGTTTGGCAGAATCTACAAACAAAAATATGATTAGAATTTTACAGAAAACAGTAATAGAAAATCAAAGGAGCTAGCATCTAGCTCTACCTAATGCACTCTGGGATGATAGAGTCACACCTAAGAACTCCTTAGGTGTGTCACCTTACACTCTTGTTTATGGGAAAGAAGCTGTCCTCCCTCCTAATATTCTATTTCCATCTTACATACTAGCCCACGGGTCTACGGGTACTGATAATGAAATTCTCCAAATCCAAATTTATAATCTGTTGAATTCAGAAGAGTCTAGGTCCAAATCCCGGGAAAGGTTTAAGCATCAATAAGAAATGGTGAAGTGTTGGTTTGATAAACACAAAGCTGGGAAAAAAGAGTTCGAAATAGGGGATATGGTTCTTAAGTGTGATCACCGACATGATGAGAAGGGAAAGCACACTATGTTTCAACAGCTATGGGTAGTCCCTTTTTAGATTGCAGCAAAGCTAGGCCCCTCAACTTACAAGTTGAAAAACTTACAAGGGTGGGAGGAGAACTTACTAGTAAATGGTTTAGTTCTCAAGCCTTATTTTTCTTGATCGTTTTTTTTTTCTATTTTGTTGTCTTGTACATAAATAAATGATTTGATTTGTTGCTTATTTTAGATTAGTTTTAGTTGTTTTCTTTTACTTGCTTAGAGTTTGATTGATTGTAAAGTTTTGTTTTCTTATGTTTCAATAAATCAGCATGACTTTTGGTTGTATGGATTTCATTAGGGTTCTGGATTAACTGAAATCTTTGATCATGAGACTACCTACTATTGACTCGTACAATGTTTAAAAAATTTCTTCAATATTAGTAGATTTTCTAAATGGTTATGGACACATTGAAGTCCTTCTTAATCCCTGTGAAATAACTAAGAATAGAAAAGTCAGATTACTATTTTGAGGCTCCATGCATCTCACATTAAAAAAAACTGCCCTGGGGGTAACAGCAAAAGACCCATGGAAAGGAATCAGGGTAAATAGTGTATTATATTTAAATAATCCCATGCCATAAATTGAAAGCCAAAAGGATATTGAGAGTCAAAATCTCCTAAAAGCAATATGTATCAAAAACACATACTGAACCACATCAATATGAATGAGATTGCCAAAGTTCTTATCCGTCCGCGAGTTAAAATTAAATTATCTCTCACACAAAAGGACACTATGGATAGAGGAGCCTGAATTAAAAATTCAGAAAGAAAGCAACCCGGAGGACTCAAAAGGACTAAAGTCCAGAAGCATAAAAAAGTGCAAATTGGCATGGGAATGAGGAACAAACTGATACATCTGTTTACCATATGTTATGATCCTATGGTGTCTAAGTTGGAAGCCACCCAAAGGCAGAGGTAAAATAAAACTCATATCTTCAACCTCAGAAGTATTATCCAGACTTTGAAACCTTGGTTCCCCTTCTTGAAATTGGACTATCATCAATGACTTAAGTTCATAAATCTTGCATTTTGGAATCCAAATATCTTGAAGAAATATAATAAAATGATATCACTAAAGCAGTATGTCATATAAAAAGATAAGTTGTTCAGAGATCTGTGTCCACCAGGTAGTCGCTAATTCTTGCAGCTGCAACTTTTCCCCAATTTTATTTTTATTTTTAGGGTTCCCCCTTGTTTGTTTTAGCTTCAAACTGGCCTAGGAATGTTTTATTTCTGCCAAGGTTTGCTCCGAGCTCAGAATTTTTCCAAAAAAACTTAGTCTTTTTGCATGTCTATATCGGATGCTTAGTCAACTAGATTTCTGATATCCGATGCTTAGTTTACTAGTCTTTTGATGTTGTGGAAGAACAATCCACTAGTTTTTTGATGGGTTTTATCAGGAGCCTTCCGAGATCTAAGTCGCTCCATCGGGAGTAATTTTGTCTATCCTCTAGGAGTTTGTTTTCCGAGGTTCTAGATTTTTAGTATCAAGTAGATCCAATGGATCAGACGTTCCTTTGTCTTTCTTTTGATGATAACCGATCAAATGGGAAATCTCACTGTCGGGTTGGTGTTTTGGAACAAACCTGAGTTTTTAGTCTATTTCCTATCCAACATTGCGGAGGGTAAATTGAGAGTTGATCCGAAGCTTAGTATTGTTCCTGTCGATACCGATGAAATTAGTGCCTCTGATTTTCGATGTGTTTCCCAAGAAGTCATTGGGGGAATAGAGTGATCAGTAGCCGACACTACGGTTTTCTTTCAGAGTGGGTCTCCTGACAGTGGTTAAAAGGGTTTTCCCGTCGCTAGTGCTCTGCCCCGGTTAAGGTCTATATAATGCTGTTTGGTTTTTTACTTGTCATTTTCATTGTGGAGGTCATCCGTACCATTGATCGTGTAGCTGTCAAGCTTCCATTCGTCCTCCTCCGCGTCCACGGAAGGTGTCCCCTATCCAGGTCGCTCGCATTTTCGCTTGCCAGGTAGGATTCCTTCGTGTTTTTGGTTTTTTTTGGCTTGATTTTTTTTTAAAACCACTGGGTAGATAGGGTTAGGTTTCCATGGTAGGGTAAATCTCTTCTGCATTTTGAATTTTTTCTTGCGGTAAATTCTACATTTTACTGAGAGTTCATCCTGCTCCACTGTGATTGTTTCATTTTGGCCGATGAGTCTGTCCGCCATGAGTACACCTGTGACAGGTTCACGGAGCTTTAGGGCATGGTGCAGATAGGTGGTTCGCTGTCTGCACCACCCTATTTTTGTTTGCTCTGTCTTTAGCTTGGGGTTAGGCAGTCATGTCCTCATGAGCAGTAGATGGCCATGGGACGTAGGAGGATCATGATCTGATAATGGTTTGGGGATTTTTTTGCATAAGCACAGCTGTGGGATGAGTTTTGCCTCAGGTCAAGGTTTTAGAGAGGAGTTTCCAGACTAGGGTTTCTAGATAGATGAAGTTTTGAGCTGGTTCGGGGGGCATAAATTGTTGTTGGTTACAAGTATATGTTGCTTACAAGTTATTTTGGGCTCCAGCTCCAGTACATGTTGCTTACAAGTTATTTTGGGCTCAGAAATATTATAGCTATTATAAAGAGATCTGTGAGCATGTCATGATGCCTTTATACACTTTGATTTTCTTGGTAGAATGCAATTGCATGTCAGAAGAATCCCTTAAGGTGATGCAAGAATATGAAAATTATTATTTAACAAAGGATGACTTATATGTAAGAATGTATGGCGATTCAAGGTCCCCTTCTTTGCTCTTGAGATATGCTACTAATTATGTACTCCATAAAGAAGTTGTTAGACAGTTATATATTGATGGAGTAGGGAATTTCCTTTTTGAACAAAAAAAGGCAGTATATCCTGCAGTGCCCTTTTTTGTTGGGAGTTACAAATTTTCAAGGGTGAAGAATGCAACAAAATTCATCGAAGAATTGGAATACTTTCACTTCAGTGGAATGAACTTCCATAGAAATGATTCCAAGGACAAAGTAGGTAATTAATGTAAAGAAGATGGAGTTCATTTTGAGTACACTGACTTTTGGTACAAAGATGAGGAGACTTTTCGAAATGCTAAGAACCTGACAACCCTAAGAAAAAGGTTCAAGCAAAAGATAGCAACTGTGGGTGGTCAAGGCAAAGCTGTGGAGAAATTGAAAAGGAAAGAAGAAGAAGAAGCCAAGAAGAGAGAGGAGGAGGCTAACAGACTTGTACAGGAAGTAGAGAACTGGTTGAAAACAGAAGAAGAAGAAAAGAAGCGAGTAGCTGAGGAAGCAGCTAAGAAGGCTGAAGAAGAAAAGAAATGAAAAGAAGAAGATGGAATCCAAAAAAAGTAGGCAGACAGTGAAGGGTTCGGATTAGAAGGTGTCCAAAAAGAGAAACAGGAAACATAAAAGACACCTGAAAGGTCAAGAACAAAGACACTAGAAGGACAAGACCCTACGGACCAAGAATAGGCTCAGTCTGATAGTAACCCATTAGAGCCTGTTGTTCCTTCTAGCATTACAGTAGGAGAAGGTTTAGTGTCATCTTCAGGAATTTATTTGATTCCTTTCATTCCTATGAAAGGAGAGGAGGTACCATCTTTTAACACTATATTTTACGACAAGGAGAAAAAGAGAATTGTCAAAAGAACCGAGAAGAAAGTGGACACTGGGGGTGAGCCTGGAATAATGGTGACTGATAAGATAGTGGTCCATGGTACACACAAGGATCCACGATTACTAGCGAGGGATGGGGTAGCTCTAACCCTATCCACTGAAGACAATGTGGATAGGATCATGATTGACCTCGAGCAGTCTCAGAAAAGGGTGGCCCAGCTGAAAGAAACTTTGAATAAGGAAAGGGGTGAAAGCCAGAATCTGAAGAGAAAGTATGAGGACATGATCAATGAGGTCAAATTTTCAAAGATAGAATGTCAAACCTTGTAGGATGATAAAGATGCTCTTGTAGTATCTGCAGAAAATATGGAGAGTAATTCTCAGGCTACCTCAACAAAGTTGGGAAAACTACAACTGAAATATTAGAGTTTGGAGGCTAAAAAAATCATCTTCATTTATTAGTTGAAGAACTGGATAAATAAACGAGCAGATTAGAAAGTAAAGTGACAGAGCTAGAAGAGCAGAAAACCATCGCAAAAGGGAAGGCTAAGTTATATGAGACTCAAATAGAAGCCTCGGAGGAACAAAAGAATTCACTTGCAGCTTCACTGAATCCAGCTATGGAGCATAAGGTTGATGTTGAAGCTTTAAAGAAGAATGCTCTTATGATTAGATAGAATATTTATCAAATACAACTGCAGATAGCAGAAGAAATATTTAAAGTCCAACAAATAGACATCAGATTAGAAGAAATTGTAAATACAGCCTCATATTTTTTGGATAGAACCCAGGATATTTTGGAAACTCTACGGGGAAGGATGACTTGGGTAGAAGCAAACAAAGAATCTCCCATAGATATATTTGTCAAAGATCAGGAGACAATAAAGTAAGAATACGAGTTGATTGATTTTGCCAGTAATGCAATAGAAGAATTAAAGAAGACAATGAAGAAAACACAAAGTGCCTGTGCTGAATTTTGTAGGAGAGTGATCCTAACCTATAATTGGTGTCAGAACTTCACTGCAAAGAGGTTGGAAGCACTGCCAGAACATGAATTTTTTTTGAAACATTTACAGGACAGATGCAGCGAAGATGAACAAGCCATCCAGCAAGTCAAGGAGTTGGATGAAAAGATACTAAAGATGAAAGTAGCACATGCAGCTATGAGTATTCACTTTCTAGAATATCAGTTGCGCTTTATTCCTACTAGGATAACGGGTGTAAAAACCCAGGCTGCTCAGCATGAAATTACTATCAGATTTCTTGAACCTTCTAGTTTTGAGAATATAGCAGCTGAGGCAAATGCATGGAGAAAGTTCATGAATGAACAAGCTGGGCCCTCTTAGTTGAATGTTTTGGAATGTTGACAAATAATGTAATATATTATGTTTATCTTTTTTTCACAAGCTAAAAGACAAAATTTTGTAAAGGAAAGGTTGGGAAGCCCAAAGGGCAACAAGGGGCAGCCCAAGAGTTTGTGCTTTTGTATAAGTATAAGCAAATTTTAGGTAGTAAAGGACCTTTTTTCAAACCATCTTTGTGGAAGATTATTGTAAGGAGAACTAATTCATCTTATAATAAAGAGTTATATTTTTCGGCTGGAGAAAGCACTGTGGAGTTTCAAATGTTTGACATGGGCTGGTTGGATGTGAACTGTGTTTGTTTTAGCTTGTTTCCATGAACTGTGAGATCGTTCTAACTTATGAATTCTTTCATGTTGTGAATGTGCTCCTGTTTATTTCTGAGAAATTTCCACAATCGTATTTGAGTAATGAATGTTTTAATTAGCAATGAGCTATCTCTTTGTTCATCTGTCTATTGATATTCATGTATTCAGAAATGTTAACAACTATCTCTAGTTTTTTCTTTATGCATGTTATATAATACATTTCTCACCATTAATTACAGTATTGTTCCCTAGGGATAGGTTAGTTAGTCTTAGTTAGTTTTTCTTTATTTGTGATTTAGAAGTGAGAGAGGTAAGACGAGAGGTAAGAACCTGCACATCACATTGTAACCCTCCTCATTATCTGTATCGTCTGCATTTAGTTAGGCATTTGCACATCATACATAAAGATAAAAAACTAAAAAACACACCTAAACGGTGGACCGGGCTCCAACTGGTAAAACATTTTAACCGTTACTTGACCCACGGTAGCCGGACTGTAAACCAAACGGATTCCCCATACCAAAAAAGGACGAGCTAATTGGGAACGTTTATTGGGGAGAATCCCTACTGTCTTTACCTGTAATTTTCCAGGCCTCAACAGTTTTTTGGCACTAGAAGGAGGGCCACTAGTGCATGGCTGGCTGAGAAAGTACGCTTTCTCAAGATTACTGCACCGGTGACAATTTTGAAAGCAGTTTACCTTAGAAACCCACTCCTGTTGAAAAGGGAAAGGGGTATCTTTATCCCATTGATAACGAAGTGGTTGAGGATTTAAGGAGGATTAGCAGGGCACATGCAAAAAATATTGGAGGATTACCTAGTATCTCTGTCCTACCTAGAAGAGAGTATCATAATAAGGACCGTCCTCAATTGGAAGACTCAGTGTTGGTAGAAGATCTTGAAGAATTGGTAGAAATAGCCTTACAAGAAGTTGACCAACCTTTGGATCAATTGGGACCAGATTCCCCTCACTATTCACCTTTTTAGACCCCTATTCAGTCCCCACCTCATACTCCACTCAGAATCATGGCCAATGTGAATGCAAATCAGCCACCTCCACATACTGCTTGGAGAGCTAGATCTCCTTTAAATATGACACCTCCATTGCATTATTTGCCTCATAGTTTTGAAAAAATGTTACCCAAGTTTGAACCAAGTGAAGGAATTCTCATGGATGATCATTTGCAGAGTTTTTATTTGGATTTAGAGGGACTACAAGCAGTAGAACATGAAGATGCAGTCTGCAGATTGTTTCCTCATACCCTGAAAGGAAAAGCAGCTTCATGGTACTTTTCCTTACCCACAAATTTGATCACAAATTGGAATATCTTTGAGAGACTGTTCAGAAGAAAATACAGAATCCATAAAACTCATGCAGCTTTAATGAAAGGGTTAATTGCTCTAAAGAAGGAAAATAAAGAAAAGTACATAACTTCACTCAAAGATTTGCTGCTTACCTAAACAACTTCAGTGCAGCTGAAAAACCATCTGAGCATGCCTTAATTGAGTACTATACCTCATCTCTCGGTCCAGATCTAGCCATGTTTACGAAAAGATCGATTAGACCCACTCTGGTAGAGACTTATGAGGAAGATGGAAAGGTAGAGGTAGAATTGGAGAGTATAGAGCACTATCCTACGTAGTCAGATGAAAGAACTTATGGAAACAAAAATCCATTATTACTAACTAAACCTAAGGATGAATGATCACAGGAGTTAGATGGGATGGTAAAGATGATGCATAAGTTATCAAACCGGGTCATTGATTTAGAAAAAGAAAAGGATGCTCATAAACAATACAAAACTTATCACAAAAAAGAAGAAGACAACAATCAACCTAAACCTCCTCCACACAGTCCTTCAGCAATGAATTTGACCGATGTAGGAATGGATAATTTTTGTACTTTCCATTAGCAACCTCATTTTGAGAAGAATTACCCACAATGGATTAATTCTATGACATTAGTAATGAACCAATTATTGGATTCCAAGCGGACAGAAACCGAGGAGGAGAAAGGGAAAGATCATGAACCTATAGAAACACAAGAGGAAGATACCTTGGTTTTATGGGATTGTGTTTCTATATTTAACATGGAAGATGAAGATTACCCTGACAAAGAAGAAACACCAAAGACTAATGTAACAACACGAAGTCAGAATCCATTAAAAGAAGATAACTCAATACTTCCAAATATTAAGAAACTTCAAGAAAACATGAAGAAGATAAAGAACAACATTTCAATTGTTAACATACCTGAGTTTGTCATTTCAATTCAGTATCCTAAGAAATTCAATACACCTGTAAATCCTACTGAAAGTAAAACTGAAAATCTCAAGAAGAATCTCAAGGAACATGAGATGGGATATGATGTTGTGGAAGACATTAAAAAGGCTAAAGCAAATATATCATTGTTTGAAATGTGCAATTTACCTTAGCAGAAAGAGAAGCTTTTAAAAGCACTTGAGACACCTGAGAAGGAGTGTCCCATTGACAACCAACATAAGGAAGAGGTTGGTGAGGTGAGTTTAGGAGGAAAATATAAGTATAAAACTCCAACATTTCTTCTAACATTTGATATTTTCAACTATAATGTGCATAATTGTTTAGTGGACTCAGGAGCATCAGTCAATGTCATGCCACTTTCAGTTTGCAAACAAATCAATGGTCAACCTAAACCAACTATTGGCCAAGTTCTTCAGTTAGACAGAACAACAGTAAAAGTAATAGGAGAAATGGAAGATGTTTTGATTCATTTATTTTTAAATGAGAGGGTATGTCAGTACATAGACATTGTCGTAGTAGACATCCCGGATGCTTATGGTTTGGTTTTGAGTTGAGATTGGGCGGTAAGGTTAGAAGGGTATTTTGCATCAGATTGGTCACATTTGTGGTTGCCTTTCAAGGGATGTCAAAATCAGATAAAATTGTTAAGAGATCCTCAAATGAAATATAATGTGATTCAGTTAGAAGGGAAAAATGAACCAGTAAATTCTGTGTTGGGAAATTATTTCATTGAATTAGAACCAGGAAATTACCAGGCTGAAGAAGCCAACAGTATACTTGATATCCAACCTGATCTCCTTCGATTTTCACGGGCTGATGAGATCGATTGTGACATAGTAGATTTAGTTTTAGATGTAGTTCGCAATTCAAATTTAGTAGAAGTAGAAAGTTTTTGGATTCTTTACTTTGATGGTTCTAAAACATTGGAAGGATCAGGAGCTGGCTGTGTCCTGATTGATCCAGGAAAAAATAAACATTTCTTTCATGTAGGTTAGAATTCGAATGCACAAATAACACAGCTGAATACGAAGCACTAGTTTAGGGACTGAAAAAATTAATAGAATTGAAAGTAAAAAATTTGAAAGTATATGGAGATTCTGAAATTGTTGTTAAACAAATTCAGAACAAAATACACTACATTTCACCAGATTTGAAAGCTTACCAAAATGAAGTTTGGGATTTACTGATAAAGTTTCATGCATTCAATATTGTATCAATTCCTAGATTAAAGAATGCAGCAGCTGATTTCTTAGCTACCTCAGCTGCAAGATTAGTACCTTCGAATAATAGATGCTCTATTGAAATACTTTTCAGGCTTTCTGTTCTAGATAACATCGCAAATCTAAGGTTTTTTTATAGTGATCAACAAATCTTGGAATGTTTAATGAATGATGATACTTTCAAAGGAGCGATAATAGATGACGAAGAACATCAAGTGGAATTAAAGTACATAAATTTCATTCCAAAAGGGGTTAGAACCTCAGAACAAATGTTTGATTTAGACAACAAGTTCAGAAAGCTAGGAAATGTCAAGACTCATAGCTCATCTTTACAATTCGAGCTGATAAATTTAGGGACTGAAGCTGAACCCAAATATGTGAATTTGGGGAAGAGTTGTTCACCCGGCGAGAGGAGTAAATTCATCAGCTTATTCAGACAATATAAGGATGTATTTACTTGGAATTACGAAGACCTAAAGACGTATGACACTAAAATTATACAACATGTGATTCCAATCAAGGTTGGAGTCAAACCTTATCAACAGCCTTTGAGAAAAATGCACCCAAAGCTTGAACCACTAATTCAAAGCGAAGTGAAAAAGATGCTAGATGCTAAAATCATAATTAAAGTCAGACATTCATAATGGGTCTCTAATTTGGTACTAGTGCAAAAAAATTCTGGTGAGATCAGACTTTGCATTGATTTCAGGAATCTGAATCGTGCCTCAGATAAAGATAATTATCCCATCCCACCAATGGAACAAATACTGCAAATGGTCTCAGGGTCTGAATTGTTTTCATTATTAGATGGATTCTTCGGTTATAATTAAGTATTAGTAGCAGAAGAGGACAGGCTCAAGACCAATTTCAGAACCAAGTGGGGAACTTTTGCGTATAGGAGGATGCCCTTTGGACTTATAAATGCTGGAGCGACGTTCCAGAGGGATATGGATATAGCTTTCCACTGTCTAATTGGCCGCAGTGTTGTGGTTTATCTAGATGATGTTATAATATTTTCAAAGAAGAGAGAAGAGCATGCATTTAATTTGAAACATATTTTTGAGCGTTGTCGGAAATATGGCATTTCATTAAATCCTAAGAAATATGTGTTTGCAGTCACAGAAGGAAAGCTACTGGGTCATGCCATTTATAAAAAAGGGATCTCCATAGACCTGGAGAGGATTAGAGCCATAGAACAGATCCCTTTGCCCCATAATAAAAAGGGTATGTAATATTTTATGGGGACAATCAACTTTGTGCAAAGGTTTGTACCAGAATTTGCTCAAATTGTCAAACCTTTGCAGCAAATGGTTAAGCAGAGTGTGTAGTTCAAATGGACTGATGTGGAGACGAATTCATTCAGCAAGATAAAAACATATGTTTCTCATGCACCATCACTCAGAAGTCCAAATTTTGAAAAATATTTTATACTGTATACTTTCGCTTCTGATGATTCATTAGCAGCGGTGCTTACACAGAAGGAGGATGGGGGAGATGAGTACCCCATATCATTTATGAGCACTGGTTTGCAAGGGGATGAATTGAACTATCCCGTAGTTGACAAACAAGCTTAGTTTTTAAGTCGGTAAAGCAATTCAGGCCATATATACTTAAGAATCACACCAAAGTAATAGTTCCACACTGAGTAGTACGATCTCTTTTTGTGCAAAAAGAATTGGGAGAAAGGAGAGGCAACTGGGTGACTGCTTTGCAAGAATACGATCTTGAGTTCAAACCATCAGCCATAATTAAAGGACAAGGGCTGTGTAAACTAATGGTTGAAAGTCAAAAAAATGAAGATCACAACAGGGATAATGAAGTTGAACTACACATGGTGGATGTATGTCCTCTATTTACAGTTCCAGACTCCTGGTATCGAGATCTAGTCCATTATCTCCAAGAAGGGTATTTGTCGGAGCATTGGAGTTCCAAGCAAAGAAGGGCATTATGTTTGAAATCAGTTTTATATCATCTTATTGATGGATTTATTTTTAGAAAGAACTACAATGGATTCTTTCTCAGATGCTTGGAACAAGAAGATGCAAAGAAGGTCGTAGCAGAATTACATGATGGACCTGCTGGAGGTCACTTTTTTGGAGACACAACAGCACATAATATTCTTAGAGCTGGATATTATTGGCCGACATTGTTTCAAGATGCTCATGTTCATGTTAGAAAGTGTGATACTTGCCAAAGAAGCAGTGGGAGACAAGCTTAAGCAACAGGGACATTGAAACCAGTGATTATCTTAGAACCATTTGAACAATGGGGAATTGACATTACCAAAGAAATAGATCTGAATTCCTCATTGCAGCACAAGTATATTCTGACAACAACTGATTATTTCACCAGATGGGTAGAGGCCATACCTCTATGGAAAGTAAACGAAGATGCAGTTTTGGATTTCTTACAGAACCATATTATGACCAGGTTTGGGGTTCCAATTTGCTTGGTTTTTGACAATGCTTCTTATTTTTCTTCTATTAGATTAACTGCATTTGCTAATGAAAGGGGAATTAAGCTACACTATTCTGCAAATTATTGCCCACAAGGAAATGGTTTGGCAGAATCTACAAAGAAAAATCTGATTAAAATTTTACAGAAAACAATAATAGAAAATCAAAGGAGCTGGCATCTAGCTCTACCTAATGCACTCTGGGATGATAGAGTCACACCCAATAACTCCTTAGGTGTGTCACCTTACACTATTGTTTATGGGAAAGAAGTTGTCCTACCTCCTAATATTCCATTGCCATCTTCCATACTAGCCCAAGAGTCTAGGGGTACTGATAATGAAATTCTGCAAATCCAAATTTGTAATCTGTTGAATTCAGAAGAGTCTAGGTCCAAAGCTTGGGAAAGGTTTAAGCATCAACAAGAAATGGTGAAGCGTTGGTTTGACAAACACAAAGCTAGGAAAAAAGAGTTCAAAGTAGGGGATCTGGATCTTAAGTGGGATCACCTGCATGATGAGAAGGGAAAGCACACTAAGTTTCAACAGCTATGGGTAGGCTCTTTTCAAATTGCAGTAAAGCTAGGCCCCTCGACTTACAAGTTGCAAAACTTACAAGGGTGGGAGGAGAACTTACTAGTAAATGGTTTAGTTCTCAAGCCTTTCTTAATCAATTTTTTTTTACTTTTGTTGTCTTGTACATAAATAAATGATTTGATTTGTTGCTTATTTTAGATTAGTTTTAGTTGTTTGCTTTTACTTGCTTAGAGTTTGATTGATTGTAAATTTTTGTTTGCTTATGTTTCAATAAATCAGCACGACTTTTGGTTGTATGGAGTTCATTAGGGTTCTGGATTAATTGAAATATTTGATCACGAGACTGCCTATTATTGACTCGTACAATGTTTAAAAAATTTCTTCAAGATTAGCAGATTTTCTAAATGGTTATGGACACATTGAAGTCCTGCTTAATCCCTGTGAAATAACTAAGAATAGAAAAGTCTAGAATACTATTTTGAGGCTCCATGCATCTCACATTAAAAAAAACTGCCCTAGGGGGTAACAACAAAAGACCCATGGAAAGGAAGCAAGGTAAACAGTGTATTATATTTAAATAATCCCATGCCATAAATTGAAATCCAAAAGGATATTGAGAGTCAAAATCTCCTAAAAGCAATATGTATCAAAAACACATACTGAACCACATCAGTATGAATGAGATTGACAAAGTTCTTCTCCGTCAGTGAGTTAAAATTAAAATATCTCTCACACAAAAGGACACTATGGATAGAGGAGCCTGAATTAAAAATTCAGAAAGAAAGCAATCGGGAGGACTCAAAATGACTAACGTCCAGAAGCATAAAAAAGTGCAAATTGGCATGGGAATGAGGAACATATGGATACATCTATTTACCATATGTTACGATCCTGTGGTGTCCAAGTTGGAAGCCACCCAAAGGTAGAGGTAAAATAAAACTCATATCTTTAGCCTCAGAAGAGTTATCCAGACTTTGAAATCCTGGTTCCCCTTCTTGAAATTGGATTATCATCAATGACTAAAGTTCATAAATCTTGCATTTTGGAATCCAAATATCTTGAAGAAATATAATCAAATGATATCACTGAAGGAGTATGTCATATCAATAAATAATTTGTTTAGAGATTTGTGTCCACCAGGTAGTTGCTAATTGTTGCAGCTGCAACCTTTCCCCATTTTTCTTTTTTTTTAGGGTTCCCCCTTGTTTGTTTAGCTTCAAACCGGCCTACGAATGTTTTATTTTTTCCAAGGTTTGCTCTGAGCTCATAATTTTTCTGAAAAAAATTAGTCTTTTTGCATGTCTATATCGGATGCTCAGTCAACTAGCTTTCTGATATCGAATTCTTAGTTGACTAGTCTTTCGACGTTGCGGAAGAACAATCCACTAGTTTTTCAATGGGTTTTATTGGGAGCAATCTAAGATCTAATTTGCTGCATTAGGAGTAAGTTTGTCTATCCTCTCGGAGTTGGTTTGCCAAGGTTCCGACTTTTTTGTATCAAGCAGATCCAACAGATTGGATGTTCCTTCGTCTTTCTTTTGCCAATAACCCATCAAAGGGGAAATCTCATTGTCAGGTTGGTGTTCCGGAACAAACCGGAGTTTTCAGTTTGTTTCCTGTCCAACGTTGGGAGGGTAAATTGCGAGTTGATCTGAAGCTTAGTATTGTTCCTGCCGATACCGATGACATTAATGCCTCCGATTTCTGATGTCTTTCCCAAGCAGTCACTGGGGGAATAGAGTGATCAGCAGTCGACACTATGGTTTTCTTTCGGAGTGGGTCTCCCAACGGTGGTTAAAAAGGTTTTCCCGCTGCTAGTGCTTCACCTCGGTCAAGGTCTATATAATGTCGTTTGGTTTGTTACTTGTCATTTTCATCGTAGAGGCCATATTCCGTCTTGTTGATCGCGTAGCTGACAAGATTCCATTCGTCCTCCTCTACGTCCATGGAAGGTGTCCCTTGTCCAGGTCGACCACATTTTCGCTTGTCAGGTAGGATTCCTCCGTTTTTTTGGTTTTTTTTTGCTCGATTTTTTTTTTAAAACCACCAAGTAGATAGGGTTAGGTTTCCACGGTAGGGTAAAGCTCTTTTGCATTTTGAATTTTTTCTTGCGGTAAATTTTACATTTTACTGAGAGTTCATCCTGCTCTGCTGTGAGCGTTTCATTTTGGCCGATGTGTTTGTCCACCATGAGTACACCTGTGACAATTTCACGGAGGTTTAGGGCATGGTACAAACAAGAAGTTCACTGTTTGCACCACCCTATTTTAGTTTGCTTCATCTTTAGCCTAGGTTTAGGAAGTCATGTCCTCATTAGCAGTAGATGGCCATGGGACACAGGAGGATCGTGAACTAATAATGGTTTGGGTATTTTTTTGCGTACGCACAGCAGTGGGATGAGTTTTGCCTCAGGACAAGATTTTAGAGAGGGGTTTCCAGACTAGGGTTTTGAGATAGCTGAAGTTTTGAGCCGGTTTGGAGGGAAAAATTGTTGTAGGGTTTCTTTGTTAAAATCTCTCATTCAGAAGGATTGTGGTATTGACATAATTTTCCAGCATGCGTATCGAAGAGATGGTAATATTTGTATGTTTTATTGTTTATCACTATACCAGTTGCTAGAGATAGTTAGACTGAAACCATGTTGCATGACTGTTACAGGTTAATTTCCAGTACAACAATATGCCAAGGAAACAGAAGAAGAAAGCCCAAGTGGCTGAAGAAGAACCTTAAGTAGAAGTGATAACCAAGGTAGAAGTCATTTATGAAGACACTTAAGCTACTACTAGGGTTAAACTAGAATACAACTGGGGAGAAGTGTATAGAATGATTTCAAGCCAAAGTGTCCCTGATGCTGGGTTTGAAGACATGCCAATATATGCTAACATTGAAAGGTCAGCACTTATGAAAGTGGCTACTAGGCCTGAGCTTTTTCCATGCTCTGAAGTGATAGGTTGGATTATTCCCAGGGAAGATGTGACAAGGATGATCCTAGCGAATATCAAGAAGCAACGACTATGCTGCATACAGCCCTGCTTATATATCCATGGCATATAAGCCACCATCACCACATAATTATCTAACTGAAAGTTGGTTAAAGAATCTGGGTCTAGACTTGGTAGAGATAGTGAAGAAAATGACAATCTCGGGCAGAAATTTTAGGACAATGCCTTCTGGAGAATATGAGGCATTGACTCTCTGTGCTCCAGAGGAAAGCATAGTATCCAACAGCCTATCAGCCTACATAAGCATAGCATTAGGAGGAGTGTCCCAAAAGAAGTCTGAATTCTACATGAGCTCTATTTTGATCGATTGCATTTTATGCACTCATCCTTTCCCTGCACTAAATTTCCATTGTGATAAGGATCGAGCTCTAGTATATGTTGCTTACAATTTATTTTGGGCTCACAAATATTACAACTATTATAAAGAGACATGTGAGCATTTCATCATGCCTTTATACACTTTGATTTTCTTGGAAGAATGCAATTGCATGTCAGAAGAAGCCCTAAAGGTGATGCACGAATACATAAATTATTATTTAACAGAGGATGGCTTATATGTAAGAATGTATGGCAGTTCAAGGGCCCCTTCTCTACTCCAGAGATATGCTACTGATTATCTACTCCATAAAGAAGCTGTTAGATAGTTATATATTGATGGAGTAGGGAATTTCCTTTTTAAACAGAAAAAGGCAGTATATCCTGCAGTGCCCTTTTTTGTTGGGAGTTACAAATTTTTAAGTGTGAAGAATACAACAGAATTCATCGAAGAATTGGAATAATTTCACTTTGGTGAAATGAACTTCCATAGAAATGATTCCAAGGACAAAGTAGCTAATTACTGCAAAGAAGTTGGAGTTCATTTTGAGTACACTGACTTTTGGGACAAAGATGTGGAGACTTTTCGAAATGCTAAGAACTTGACAGCCCTAATAAAAAGGTTCAAGCAAAAGATAGAAACTATGGGTGGTAAAGTTAAAGCTACAGAGAAATTGAAAAGGAAAGAAGAAGAAGAAGCCAAGAAGAGAGAGGAGGAGGCTAATAGACTTGTACATGAAGAGAAGAACTAGTTGAAAAAAGAAGAATAAGAAAAGAAACGAGCAGCTGAGGAAGCAGCTAAGGAGGCTGAAGAAGAAAAGAAAAGAAAAGAAGAAGATGAAATCCAAAAAAAGTAGGTAGACAGTGAAGGGTTCAGATTAGAAGGTGTCCAAAAAGAGAAACAATAAACAAAAAATACACCTGAAAGGTCAAGAACAAAGACACTAGAAGGAGAAGACCCTACGGACCAAGAATAGGCTCAGTCTGATAGTAATCCATTAGAGACTGTTGTTCCTTCTAGCAGTACAATAGGAGAAGTTTTAGTGTCAACTTCAGGAATTGATTTGATTCCTTTCATGCCTACGGAAGGAGAGGAGGTACCATATTTTAACACTATCTTTTATGATAAGGAGAAAAATAGAATTTCCAAAAGAACCAAGAAGAAAGAGGACACTGGGGATAAGCCTAGAATAATGGTGACTAATAAGACAGTGGTCCACAGTACACACAAGGATCCATGATTACTAGCAAGGGTTGGGGTATCTCTAACCCTAGCCACTGAAAACAATGTGGATAGGATCATGACTGACCTCGAGCAGTCTCAGAAAAGGGTGACCCAGCTGAAAGAAACTTTGAAGAAGGAAAGGGGTGAAAGCCAGAATCTGAAGAGAAAGTATGAGGACATGATCGGTGAGGTCAAAGTTTCAAAGGCAGAACGTCAAACCTTGCATGCAGATAAAGATGCTCTTGTAGTATCTGCATAAAATATGGAGAGGAATTCTTAGGCTACCTCAGCAGAGTTGGGAAAAATACAGCTGAAATTAGAGTTTGGAGGCTGAGAAAAATCATCTTCAGTTATCAGTTGAACAACTGGACAAAGAAAAGAGCAGATTAGAAAGTAAAGTGACAGAGCTAGAAGAGCAAAAACCATCGCAGAAGGGAAGGCTAAGTTATATGAGACTCAAATAGCAGCCTTGGAGGAACAAAAGAATTCACTTGTAGCTTCACTGAAGTCAGCTATGGAGCATAAGGTTGATATTGAGCCTTTAAAGAAGCATGCTCTTATGCTTAGAAAGAAGATTCATCAAATACAACTGCAGATAGCAGAAGAAAGATTTAAAGTCCAACAAATAGACATCAGATTAGAAGAAATTGTAAATACAGCCTCATATTTTTTGGATAGAACCAAAGATATTTTGGAAACTCTGCGGGGAAGGATGACTTGGGTAGAAGCAAACAAAGAATCTCCTGCAGATATATTTGTCAAAGATAAGGATACAATAAAGCAAGAATACGAGCTAATTGAGTTTTCCAGTAATGCAATAGAAGAATTAAAGAAGACAGTGAAGAAAACACAGAGTGCTTGTGCTAAATTTTGTAGGAGAGTGCTCCTAACCTATAATGGGTGTCAAAACTCCACTGCAAAGAGGTTGGAAGCACTGCTAGAACATGAAATGTTTTTGAAACATTTATAGGATAGATGCAGCGAAGATGAACAAGCCATCCAACAAGTCAAGGAGTTGGATGAAAAGATACTAAAGACGGAAGTAGCACATGCTACTGTGAGTATTCACTTGCTAGAATATTAGTTGTGCTTGATTCCTGCCAGGATAGCGGGTGTAAAAACCTAGCTTGCTTAGCATGAAATTACCATCAGATTTCTCGAACCTTCTGGTTTTGAGAATATAGCAACTGAGGAAAATGCATGGAGAAAGTTCATGAACGAACAAGCTGGGCCCTCCTAGTTGAATGTTTTGTAGTGTTGACAAATAATGTAATATATTATATTTATCTTTTGTTCACAAGCTAAAGGACAAAATTTTGTAAAGGAAAGGTTGGGAAGCCCAAAAGGCAACGAGGGGAAGCCCAAGAGTTTGTGCTTTTGTATAAGTATAAGCAAATTTTAGATAGTAAAGGACCTTTTCTTCAGAGCATCTTTGCAGAATATTATTGTAAGGAGAACTAATTCATCTTATCATAAAGAGTTATATTTTTTCAGTTGGAGAAAGAACTGTGGAGTTTCAAATGTTTGACATGGGATGGTTGGATGTGAACTGTTTCTGTTTCAGCTTGTTTCCATGAACTGTGAGATTGTTCTAACTTATGAAGTCTTTTGTGTTGTGAATGTGCTCTTGTTTATTTCTATGACATTTCCACAATCGTATTTGAGTAATGAATGTTTTAATTAACAATGAGCTATCTCTTTGTTCATCTGTCTATTGATATTCATGTATTCAAAAATGTTAAAAGCTATATGTAGTTCTTTCTATATGCATGTTATACAATACATTGCTCACCATTAATTACAACATTTATCCCTAGGGATAGGTTAGTTAGTATTAGTTAGTTTTTCTTTATTTGTGATTTAGAAGCGAGAGAGGTAAGATGAGAGGTAAGAACCTACACATCACATTGTGACCCTCCTCATTATCTCTATCGTTTGCATTTAGTTAGGCACTTGCACATCATATATAAAGATAGAAAACTAAAAGATACACTTAAATGGTGGACCGGGCCGTAACCGGTAAAACATTTTAACCGTTACTTGACCCATGGTAGCCGGACCGTAAACCGGACGGATTCCCCATACCAAACAATAACGATCTACTTGGCAAGTTTATTGGGGAGAATCCCTACTGTTGTTACCTGCGATTTTCCAGGCCTCAAGACGTTAGTGATACAAATAATGAAGATGAGATACATAGATTGATCCAAGACACATTTTCTCCAATGGATGAGGACAACCAAGATGATAGTCATGATGTTGATCCTCTACTTGAGAAGTCACGTCAACCTCTTTATGAAGGCTCAAAAAAATTCTTCTATCTGCTATAATATTGTTAGTGAACTTGAAGGTTTTGAATGGTTATCAAACACCTGTCTCACACAGATACTAAGGTATGTAATTTGTTAATTATTTATGTGTGCATGTTCACATGTACATAAAGGGTTGAATTTTTTTCTATATTGCTATTGTTATCTAAATTGTAAAGTATGGATGTGATATTGATGATTAATATGGTTTACATTGACTTATTCTTTTGAATTTTGTAGATTGTTAGGTGAATTTCTATTACCAGCGTGATAGGCTCATAGGATGTTGAGAAAAATTATCTGAAAGTGATCAGATCTACTATGTTGGTTGGTGCATCCAACCATGGTTTCATATTTCCTAAAGAGACTCTGAGGAGGAAGATATCAATCTGCCAAAAGTACCTCTCACCTTCATTTGCACTATCCCAGTAAAATGCCCGCCAAGGTTAGATAATGAGGTTGCAGGAGAGAAGATTGGCATGGTTGAGTCAGTGTGATATTCCTCACATTTTGGATGTCTCACTTTCCAAGTTTGATGAAAAAAATAAAATCACCTTGGTGACTTAGGGTTTGAATAGATTTGTCTAAGTGTCAATAAACAGTTTGGAAGACCAGTTTCAAATGCCTTCCAAATGTTGGGTGTATGTCAATAGGTTCATCAATTGGCATGGATTTGTTCTTTCTTGAAATGGCTATCCAACCATACTTTCAGGATGACTTACAATGGTCACATATGCAAAATATCAATCTGCCAAAAGTAGGAAAAATACTATTTTGCATATTGAGAAACACAAGGAAATTGCCTAAGTGTTGAGAACAAGATTTTGAGAGGTCGTTTGGAAATTCCTGCCAAGGGATGTCCTTGTGAAAATAAGTTTATCAAAAGTCATGGATCAAAGGCCACCTAGACCAGTTTTTTGACACTTAGCCATGTCTAAGAATTTCTCCAAGGTTTATCCTGAAACCCTATTTTGGTAGACTTATAACTTTCTTGTCAGAAAGGATTAAGGCAAACTAAGACCATGGCTAGATAGGAAGTTCAAGAAGCTATAGCTTGATATGGTGGTGTGAGAATTCTATTCAAACCATGAATTATGGTCGGCATTCTCTTAGAGTAATTTTGACTACTTTTTCATACTTAGTCAATTTCCAAAGTTTCACAAAGTTGGTAGGTTGACATCTTCCTCTTTAGAGACTCTCTGGTGAGGCAAGTGACATGGTTGTATGCTCCATACAACACTTTGGAGACTCACATTCTCAATACATTTTTCACATCATCCTATGAGGCATGGCGGGCATTTCCTTAAGGCCACTTGGGCAGATTTAACACCAATTCCATAGACAAATTTCTCAATTTGGACTAATCCGCCTAAAACACCCTTTTGGTAGGTCCATAAATTTTTCTTCATCCACTTCCAAGACAATATGAAGACATGGTCAGGTATGCTGAAGACCAATATAGAAGACCCCCATGTGCTACGGGCATTTTCTCTAACCCATAATTTAGGGCGGGCATCTTTCTGAGGCTACTTAGCCATTTTTGCATCCACCGGTGAAACATCTTGTTTTGGAAGGCCTATATCTTTCTCCTCAAGAAATATTAAATAAAAATAAAATCATGAATAGGTATACAAACCAACTAGACATAGGACGGTCCTATGGTGTGGGAATTATTCTCAAACCATGAATTGTAGCGGGCATTCTCTTAAGGATGCCGGGACCAATTATTCCTTAAATATATGCTATAGTTTGGTGAGGAAAGTGACATGATTTTATGATCCATACAACACTCTAGAGACTCACATTCTCAATACATTTTTCACATCATACTATGAGGCATGACGGGCATTTCCTTAAGGCCACTTGGGAAGATTTAACACCAATTCCATACTTAGACCTGTTTCTCAATTTGGTCTAATCTGCCTAAAACACCCTTTTGGCAGGTCCATAAATTTTTCTTCATTCACTTCCAAGACAATATGAATACATGGTCAGGTAGGTTGAAGACCAATCTATAAGACCCCCATGTGCTACGGGAATTTACTCCAACCGATAATTTAGGGCGGGCATCTTTCTGAGGCTACTTAGCCATTTTTGCATCCACTAGTGAAAAAACCTATTTTGGCAGGCCTGTATCTTTCTCCTCAAGAAATATTAAGGAAAAATCAAATCATGAATAGGTATCCAAACCAACTAGCTATAGGATGATACCATGGTGCAGGAATTCTTCTCAAACCATGAATTGTGGCGGGCATTCTCTTAAGGCTGTTGGGACCATTTTTTACTAAGGCTGCTAGGACTAAGATTCTCTTAAGGCTGCTGGGACCAATTTTGACCACTTTTCTGAAAATTTTCCTCGTGGAAGGGTGGATTTTGTATAGTTGGGTGGTATCATTGTTTTTTGCATGGAAACCTTGGTAATTTCGGCATGGAAACTTGAGGCAAACTCTATTGTTGTAGTTTTTCTTCAAGAGTTTTTTACCTTGGATATTTTAGGGTTTGGTATAACTTGGGAGTTTGTAGGTATGGTTGTTGCTGGAGTGACGGTTCATTCTTGTTCATGGGGTGATGTCTTCGCTATATTGCTTCCACAACTACAGTTGGCTCAAGTAAGTGATTTTATTTTCCTTATGAGAATTGTAAATTGTAATGTGCAACCCTGAAATATTTTCTTTAGATTTTGCAGGCTTTTATGAATTTATCTATGAAAATTAGGGTTGTTGTTATGCATCCCCAAGTTCTATTTTTCATCCTTACATCCATGTGATATACAATGAGTAATGCTAATTGAATATATACATATCAACAACAACCACAAGCCCCATTATCATGATAAAGATGAGGGAAACTCAATGTAAGAAAATGGAAACCACTTGTAACTCAATAGGCAATAAGATAATTGGTGGCTAATTCAGAGAGGGATCTCTCACTATTTACAGAGTTTTCATACGCAAGATATTCAATCGATCAAAGAGAATTTAGAAGGTCATATTTCTGAATAGAACAAGTTTGTTTTTATAAATTCTGGTGGGACGATCGTGGAGGGGACCATTGGGAAATGGAGTTAACAGTCCGGTTTGAAATATGTTGTAGGGGGTAAGGAATCATGAAATTTTACAAACAGATCAAGGCAAGATAGTCATCCATCCTTCAATCTAGAGATATTTAGCAGGTGATTAGTAGACAAGAGAAAATAGTCCATCACGCAAAGCACCTAACTAGGGTGAATTCTGCATGAATTTAGAAGAAAATGTTCGAAAATTCTTAAACAATGGGCCGAGAGCATACAAGACGAATTCTGGACCATATTCACTAATTCTCAAACATGAAAAGAAAATACAAACTAGAATGAAAAACAAGATAAACATTCACGTAAAGAAGTTACTTATTGAAGAAAAAGACAACACATGAATCTATGCCATGAAAGGATTATCATTCCTCTGCAATTTTATTCATATCTGGAAAGCTTGAAACACGTTACAGTGGAGAGCCTCTGCTATTGAAAATTCCCAACCCTTCTCCCCTCTGTGGGGAGCAATTTATACTATCTCAGTCCCTGAGGCTAATCCTAGAAACATGACATGAAACTATTTACAGTCATAATAAACTACTAACAAATTAGAGTGTGGTACTACTACCATGGTTTACATATATTAAATAGACATTATATATGGAGCTAATGTGTGTGCTTGGTCTGGATGGTAGCATGCCGCTTCTATTTCTGAGCTTGTAGGTCATGAAAATGACGTTAAATATGCTTCTGATGACTCACTGCTGACTGGTCTCGACCACTCGTCTGCATGTCGAATCAACATCGTGTCCTTCCATGGGTGTGTGTAATTTCATGCTCAAAGGAACGTTTTTGCATGGTTTCTGGAATGGCAAAGGAGTTTATATCCTTTCCATGCTTTGCCTTTTATACTATCCCCATCTGTCCTATTAATACTGTTGTATGAGGGAAATTAGAGAAGGGCATCTTTGTACTCTCCACCTCCCATGGCGCGGGTTCTCCTACAGGTCATACAGTGGGGGGTGTCTTCCACCTCCTCACCACCATCAAAAAATTTGGCAATTGGAGTTCACAAATGATGCAATGAAGAGTTTGGACACCCGCCACCCCAGCATGAGCATTCGCTCCTACTGGTTTTCATTGAACACAGTCACCATGTACCAGGACTTTGAAAGTTGTGATTTCTTTGAGTGTTTTTGGGGAGAAAATCCTGGGACAAGAAAACCTAGGCACCGTGTAGCCAGAGGTACATCTATCCAGAAACAATCAAAGTGCTTCACATCCAGGCCTTGATTGATCCGTAGGACCTCAAATTTAGTGCATTAAAAGTTTGTCATAAAAGAATGCGTGCAACAGGTTAATTAATGGACAATATTAGCAGAAATTAAATGCTTAGAATAGGAATGAAAACCACAACACTGATAAATAGATGCCAAGAAGAAAACACAGAAACAGAGAGTCATAAACAGAAGTTGATAACAGATTTCACCCCCTCCACTGGGCTACGTCTCTAGGTCCCTCTCCAATGGGAACCGATCCAATTAATCTCTTAAAATGGTACAATTGGTTCTGGACTCTACAAATCAATTTCAACAGTATGGACAAAAGTCTGCAAGACCTCTTCTCTAGACTAATACAAATTGGGAAAAGCCAGCTAAAATATAGAAGACAGTTGACTCTTTACAATCACAACAACTGGACATTAACAGTAAAGTATTCAAGACCTCCTCTCTGAAAGTTACAAAACTGGACTTCAACAGGCAAAAGAAGCCAAGTATAACTGAGAGTAGTCGACTTCAAAAGGAACAGCATGTGGATAGCTTTTCAGAAAAATTCTCTCTCCAAGCTTCTCATAACAGAGAAAAGTTGTCCTGTGCTCTCAACTAACTGAGTCCCCCTCTCTGAATGAACTCCCCTATTTTATTACTCATCTTTGCCGTTACAAAGGAGTCAAAACGTCAAAGAAATGCGACTGTTCACATTCCAGGAAACGCGGCATCAAGACTATTCATATGCCTTTTGTCGTTATTCTAGTTGTGGCATAACTGTCAAGAAATATTTTCCAAACTGTTACAGCTAAGCCGTGCCATGCGCATTGCCGTGTTTGAATCGGAGGTTGTAGTCATCTGCTCATTTGCCATTGCGGAAGAGGATAAGCAATGGGCTCCGACGGTCTCAATCGCAATCGGTTGTCGGTTGGTTTTCGAGTCGAAAGATTTAGTTATTTTGGTTTCCACAGTTGCGGATGGCGCACCACTTCTTTTTTCGATTCCGTCGAGTTATTTCGCTGATCTTTTAAGTTTTGGGCTTCCGCCGTTGCGGCTGCCGGAAGTGTTGTTCTTCCGATCAAGCTTGTGGCCATCGTTGCAGACTGCTTATCGCTCCGACTTCCGATCCATTCCGAACGTCTTTAAGCTTCCGCCATTGCGGAAGGGAGAAGCCTTTTATCTATCTGCCGTTGCGGCTCCCAAATTGCTCCGATGTCCGTTAAACTTCTACCATTGCGGAAGGGAGAAGCCTTTTATCTATCCACCGTTGTGGCTCCCAAATTGCTCCGACGTCCGTTAAGCTTTCACCGTTGCGGAAGGGAAATGATTCCGACCTCCGACGCGTTAAGATTTGCTTCCCAGTTATCCCGCGGATAAATTAGTGGTTTTGTCTTTCGATGTTGCGGACAGAGATGCACTTCTGACTTCCGATGTCGCGGAAGGAGATCTCCTCCGATCTGTGTATTTTTGTGTCCGATTTTTCACCCGCGGCTTCTTTGAACCATGTACCATATTGGATCTTTACAGAGGAATAATCCGTCGGATCAATCCTCCCCATTGGAGAGATTTTGGACCACCAAAAGCCTAAATTATTCTGCAAGTAAGTGAGGGTACAGATCCCTCACTTTCCCAATATCCATCCATCTTGCTTTGCTAGGATGCATTCCTTTCAGCCCCACTCGAAGGTACCCAACATTCCCCCTTCGTGAAGTCCTTACATTCCTGTCAAGAATAACATCACCCTGCAACTCTCTCATATATTCAGGTGCCAAATCATCTATTGAAGGAATCTGTATGTTAATTTCCTCATCCATGATCATAGGAGGCTCATACAATTTAAGATTCTCAACATTGATAATTGAATAAATTTGCATGTATGGAGGTAAATTCAAGCGAAAAGCATTAGTACCGATCTTTTCCAAGATCTCAAAAGGACCATACCTGATAGGATTAAGCTTTTTACCTTCACCTTTCATTCTTTCTTTGGTGATGTGTAACCAAACTCGGTCACCAATCTGAAATTGATGATCAACTCGATGCTTGTCATGCCTGGCTTTGTACTTTGCCTGGCTCTTCTCCAACTGTTCTTGAACTGCCTGCTGAACTGCTTGGATTCTCTGAATGAACTTTAAAGCTTTATCTGCATCATGATGTCCATCCACTGCATCTTTGCCAAAAGAGAAGTCCATTGGTGTTTTTGGCAGATAACCAAAACAAGTTTCAAAAGGAGATCTTTTCGTGGAAGAATGAACTGCATGATTGTAAGCATGCTGTATATACTGCAACTGCTCATCCCAAAGTTTAGGATGCTTACTAGAATATCCTCTGAGCAACTGAACCACTGTTCTGTTCACTACCTCTGTTTACCCATCGGTCTGTGGATGAAAAGCTGTACTTTTCTTCAGTTTAGTGTCCATAAGCTCCCATAAAGTTGACCAGAATTTTCCCAAGAACTGGGAATCTCGATCAGATACAATAGACATGGGTAACCCAAAATGTACCCAAACATTTTGAAAGAATAAATGAGCTGTTTGTTCAGCAGTAATCTGCTTGTTACATGGCATTAAGATACACATTTTGCTGAATCTATCCACAATGACATATAGGTAATCATGTCCTTTTCTAGACATAGATAGTCCCCCTACAAAGTCCATAGAAATACTTTCCCAAGGACGAGAAGAAACTGGAAGAGGAGTGTACAAACCCAATTTCCTATTGCTAGGCTTACTTGTTGCACACATAACACAACCCCTTATATATTTAGCTACAGTTTCTTGCATTTGAGGCCAATAACAATGATTCTGCAATACAGACAATGTTTTGCTTACACCAAAATGTCTTGCAATCAATGAACTATGTGCCTCTCGGATCACATGCACTCTTTCTTTCTCTGGAATACAAAGTTTACCAAGATGATACAAGAGTTGATTATGCACATAAAAGTTCTCTTCTGTTTACCTTGTATAAGTGATGAATATACTTCCTTAAAATCTTTATTTTCTGCATACTGTTCAATATAACTTTCATGTGTTAATGAACTATCTTGAAGAATGATTGAAGCATTCATAGGTGGCCTTGATAACATGTCTGCTACTTTATTATGGATTCCATTTTTGTACTTAATGACGAGATGAAACTGTTTTAAGAATCCCATCCATCTTAAATGCCTACTTTGTTGTATTTTAGTTTGAGATTGTAAATATTGAAGTGGCTGATGATCAGTATGTATGACTGTCTCTTTTCCCATGATATAATGTTTCCACTTCTTCACACTCTGTACTAAAGCATACAATTCTTTGTCATAGGTCGGATAGTTACTTACCGTAGTAGAGAATGTTTCTGAATGGTAATAGACTGGCTTCCTTCCTTGCATCAAAACTGCTCCCATGGAAAACCCGCTGGAATCGGTTTCGATCTCAAATGGCTGCTGCAAATCTGGCAATGTCAAAACTGGTGCTGTGCTAATATTTTCCTTCAAAGTGTCGAAGGATTTCTGATGCTTGCCTCCCCATTGGAAAATTTCTTTAATGCTTGTCAACGTATGTAAAGGCGCAGCAATGGAGGAAAACCCAGAAATGAATTTCCTTCAATACTAAACCGCACCCAGAAAACTTCTGATTTCAGTAATGGTGTTAGGCCATGGCCAGTTTACAATGACAACAACCTTGGTTGGGTCCACTCGCAGGTGGCCTCCACCAATAATATGGCCTAGATATACTAAAGAAGTTTTAGCAAATTCACATTTAGACATTTTTACATAAATATTTTCCTTTCTCAGTACATCTAAAATTTTCTTCACATGTACAACATGCTCTTCCCAAGTTTTGCTAAACACAAGGATATCATCTAGATATACAATTACAAAATCATCAATGAATTAACGAAAGACATCATTCATGACCCGTATGAAAGTAGCAGGTGCGTTACAGAGCCCAAAAGGCATCACAAGCCATTTATACAAACCTTGTTTTGTTTTAAACGTTGTTTTCCAAGCATCATGCTCAGCAACACGGATTTGATGATACCCACTATGCAGATCCAATTTTGTAAAGTAAGTTGCATGTTTCAGCTGATCAAGCAAATCATCAATATGAGGAAGAGGATACCTATTTTTAATGGTGATTTTGTTAAGGGCCCTGTAGTCGATACACATCCTCCACGACCCATCCTTCTTTGGAACCAAGACTATAGGAGAGTCACAAGGAGAAGTGCTGGGCCGGATGACCCCCTTCTCAATCAGCTCCTGAACCTGCTTCTTTATCTCCTCATTCTGCATTATAGACATCCAGTACATGGCTATGTTCGGGAGTGGCACATCCTGCTGCAAATGTATCTCATGCTGAATCTCTCTCTTCGGTGGTAAGCCCTTCGGATCTTGAAACAAATCATCATACTCAGAAATGATGTCACTGAGTTCAGATTTATGCTTAGGGTCACATTCTTCAAAATATTTAGAGACTTCATCATTTTTCATCTTAACCATCATCAACACAAAATTCTTACTAGCATTTACCAACCTCTTCATTTGTCCTGCAGAGACTATTGCTAGATTGGTTTTTATCTTATGTGCTCGTACAATATATTCCATACCTTCTTTAAAAAGATGATACTTATTCTGCTCTCTATAAAAGACTGCTTTCCAGTCATACAAAGATGGACTCCCAAGTACAATTCCACAAATGTCAAGTGGTACTACATTCAATTCTACCTCATCCCTAAACTTTTCAGTAATTGCAAATTTTAATACACATTTCCTTGTAACTTGCAATCGTGTATCATTAGTAACCCAACCTAGAGGATAGGGCTTTTCATGAGGCACAGTAACTAAATGCAACTTCTTAACCACTTCTTCTGATATCAGATTTTTTTGGACTATCAAACAATGTATCAATCTTTGTGTGATTTGCAGTGACACGAACATGAAACAGTGCACTTCTATCTTTATCATTTTTCTTAGAAGTAGATGGCATACTTGTACTTGCACTAGAACTGGATTGTGCATCAATGGGAAGTGAGATACTTTTTCCCTTACCTTGGATTCCGACAGCTGTAACCTTTGTTTCATCACCTGAGTCGGATCCCAAGTCTTGAATAACTGCTGTAGTAGCTTTTGCTTTTCCTTTGTATTTGTTTCCTCCGTACTTCTTTGGCCTTAACTCCAGATGAAGTTTCCAACACTTAGAGACATCATGTCCCTTCTGACAATGCGAACATGTAGGCTTTTCACCCTCTTTATTAACAGTAGCCATCTTCTTTTTCCCCTTATCTTTACCTTTCAATTTGCTGTCAGATTTAAATGACTTCTTCACAAAAGTATCATTAGCATGCTTACCCCTGTCTTCTAAATGGGTAGCTTGAACACATACATCATCCAAATTACTGGGATTAAACATCAACAAGGTATGTTTCAAATAAGAATGCATGCCACCAATGTACTTAAGAAGAGTTTCCTGTGTATCTAATGAAACATTCAATGCAATATCCCTCTTTCTGAATTCATGAGTATAATCTTGAATGCTTTGTCCTTTAGCTTGTCTAAACATTTGCCAATTCATGGTTAATTGCTGCATGTGACCTAAAGGATAAAATTGCTTTCTTAATACTTCGATGAATTCATTCCAAACTGAAATAATTTTACCATTCTTTCGAAGATCTTACTGAATCTTGCTTTCCCACCAAGTAAGAGCCATTCCACTCATCCTCAAAGTGGCCAATTGAATCCTGGAAGGGTCATCATTGATGCCCTGCACCCTGCAATATACTTCAAGCTTCTTGATCCAATTGTCTAATTTTTCAGCATCTACATCTCCATTATAAATAGGTAATTCAAATTTTACATCCAATTTGAAATAAGGCATATTAGGACTTGCATTATTTGAATGAGAAGTATGAGAAGAAGAAAAATTCCGTTTAGTGTCAAGAGGATCACCATCACCTCCTACTCCTTTACCCTTTTCTTCCTTTTTCGCTTCTGCATCTCTGGATGAAGATCCTTCTTCTTTCTTCTTTCTACTCGCTCATCGAGTAGAATTTCCATCATGGATTTCATGCTCATAAAAGCCTCTAGAAACTCAGTTTCAGAAATGACAGGTTTTTCCCATTCGGTATGTCCTTCTTCTTCCCCTCGTGGAGAAGACATGGTTCTTGAGAATGTTCTCCTGGAGCCAATCTCAGGATCTCCTTCAACTAATTCTCCTTCACCAAGCTTTAACCTGGACCTGGTAAGCATTCACAAAATTGCACAACACTCAACCAGCTCTGATACCAAATATGATCTGTAGGACCTCAACTTTAGTGCATTAAAAGTTTGTTGTAAAAGAATGCGTGCAATAGGTTAATTAATGGACAGTATTAGCAGAAATTAAATGCTCAGAACAGTAATGAAAACCACAACACTGATAAACAGATGCCAAGAAGAAAACATAGAAACAGAGAGTCATAAACAGAAGTTGATAACGGAGTTCACCCCCTCCACTGGGCTACGTCTCCGGGTCCCTCTCCAATGGGAACCGATCCAATTAATCTCTTAAAATGGTACAATTGGTTCTGGACTCTGCAAATCAATTTCAACAATATGGACAAAAGTCTGCAAGACCTCTTCTCTGGACTAATACAAATTGGGAAAAGCCAGCTAAAACAGAGAAGACAGTCGACTGTTTACAATCACAGCAACTGGACATTAACAGTAAAGTCTTCAAGACCTCCTCTCTGAAAGTTACAAAACTGGACTTCAACAAGCAAAAGAACCCAAGTATAACTGAGAGTAGTCGACTTCAAAAGGAACAGCATGTGGATAGATTTTCAGAAAAATGCTCTCAACAAGCTTCTCATAACAGAGAAACGTTGTCCTGCGCTCTCAACGAACTGAGTCCCCCTCTCTGAACGAACTCCCCTCTTTTATTACTCATCTGTGCCGTTACAAAGGAGTCAAAATGTCAAAGAAATGCGACTGTTCACATTCCAGGAAACGCGGCATCAAGACTATTCATATGCCTTTCGTCGTTATTCCAACTGTGGCATAATTGTCGAGAAATATTTGCCAAACTGTTACAGCTAAGCCGTGCCATGCGCATTGCCATGTTTGAATCGGAGGTTGTAGTCATCTTCTCGTCCGCTGTTGCGGAAGAGGATAAGCAACGGGCTTCGACGGTCTCAATCACAATTGGTTGTTGGTTGGTTTTCGAGTCAGAGGCTTTAGTTATTTTGGTTTCCGCAGTTGCGGATGGCGCACCACTTCTTTTTCTGATTCCGTTGAGTTATTTCGCCGATCTTTTAAGTTTTGGGCTTCCGCCGTTGCGGCTGCTGGAAGCGTTGTTCTTTCGATCAAGCTTGTGGCCGTCGTTGCGGACTGCTTATCGCTCCGACTTCTGATCCGTTTCGAATGTCTTTAAGCTTCCGCCGTTGCGGAAGGGAGAAGCCTTTTATCTATCCGCCATTGCAGCTCCCAAATCGCTCCGACATCCGTTAAGCTTCTGCCGTTGCGGAAGGGAGAAGCCTTTTATCTATTCACTGTTGCGGCTCCCAAATCGCTTTGACGTCCATTAAGCTTTCGTCGTTGTGGAAGGGAAATGCTTCCAACCTCCGACGCATTAAGATTTTCTTCCCAGTTATCCCGCGGATAAATTAGTGGTTTTGTCGTCCGATGTTGCGGACAGAGATGCGCTTCTGACTTCCGATGTCGTGGAAGGATATTTCCTCTGATCTGTGTATTTTTGCATCCGATTTTTCACCCGCGACTTCTTTAAACCATGTACCATATTGGATCTTTACAGAGGAATAATCCGTCGGATCACCGATGGTTGGTGCTTTCCTGGTGTGAAAAACTAGGGCGGCAGATGAGTGTGGAATCAATATCACCAACCATCAACACCCCGATACTGACAAGATTCTCAAAGCATATCTCCATTTCAACTCTATTAGAATTCCTAGAATCTCTTAGCAGAATAACACTTCGAGCATTATCTCTAATTACTGATTCATCTTATGCATCTTAATCGGCCTGGGAAGGTGGTGTTTATGTAGACTGATGAAGATGAATATGGATACATAGATGCTTGGTCATCATAATGGCAGCATGAGTGGATACGTGGGTAGGGATCTCTATTTTCCGTTGAGAATCCAATCATGCCGCCTCCTTTGATGTTGCGTTGCTGTCCACGTAGATCGTGGTGTTTGGACATGAAATTATTTTCCTTATCACTTATGCTGATGGTGGTGTTTGGAACGGTTTCGGCTAGCTACATCCCTTTTCTTCATGTAGAGGCCAGGTTTGTCGCTTCAAAGATCTGAACTTCATGATCTCTCGATGTTTTCTATGCAAGCCATGTGTTGAATCTCTAGAGTCGGGAAGGCTGGTGAATTGGTGATGCTTTGAACATGATATTCACCTAAGGCATGTCACACATGGTGTCAAGGGATATGATTATTGATCAGCTCATACATGAGGACATCCTTTCTGTACCAGACCTGACCAGGACATGACCGCCTTTACCAGGTTGAACGACTCCAAAGTCAGGGATCAAATTTGAAGGGAAGGTCTCATTTTACCTTGAAGGGCTGTGAGAAATCGAACCCTTCAATGTTGAAATTTAAAAATAAATCATTCTTTTCATTTGAAAATTTAAGTGTTAAAAAATTTTCATTATTTATTAAAAACATTGTATAGAAAAAAATGACAATAAGAAGAAATCCCAAGTGATTCAACATTTACATGGAATTAGTGAGGTAAACCATGTACATATGATTTATCACTTCCAGATTATTTTTATGGGGATTATTCAAGAGTTAGTATAGAGGAGGAGAGACTAAAATAAAGGTTGATAATGAAGAACATGTAATGGTGATGGAAGATGAGATTGGGAAAAAGCCTATTTACAAAGAGATTGCTACACTTGTATTGTTAATGTGAACATAGCCATAACCATTAGGAGTATTGGCTTTTTGTATTGCATGTTCTTTGGCCTATTTATTTTTTGAAGGGAAATGTTTGTTTCCTATCATGCTAAAGTGATTAGAGTAGTTGAGAACTACTTGCAACCTTATCTGAATGCATAATATGAAATCATAAGTGAAAGTAGGCTCATGGGGTACTAAAGCTTATTTATGTCTAGAATTGTTTTGAGAAGAGCTCCACTATTAGAACTGCTATGTTACAAGGCCAAAAGAGATTAGGCATCAAATCCCTAACATTAATAAAAAAAACTAAAAAGATGATCTTTGTCCAGTGCCAACGTATCCACCTAAAACTAGTGTACTTCTAACATTGTACATCCCTGGGAGATTTAAAATTGTTGATCCTTGTTATGACCCCTTGATCATTGCCATAACCAATGATTTAAATAAACAACATAAAAGTAAAAAAATTAGAAGAATAACTTTTCCATGACATTTTAACTTACCTATTTTGAAATGAACTTTTCTACATGCTATTAAAAGCATTGTATTATTATCTTTCCAGCTAATTAAGTTTTTTAGGATCCACATTTCTATTAATGGAAAAAAAGTTACAAATACCATCACAAAGCTAATTGATATGTTTTTCCATATGGATACAGTTCATGAGTAACTAGCCATTCAATTTCAAACTCCACCTAATCCCTAAGCATCGTCTTCACCATAATAAACCTAAGTATTAGAAGACTTGAAAATTTATCTTTCAAACTTTAGTCTCGAGTCTAGTAACATCTAGATGTCAAATGAGAGGGATTGATAGGGATTCTCATTTCTCTTTTCAAAACTCTATGCATATAATTATTATTCAAACACATTGAAAAAAGTATCCTTCGGTGCACCTACCTAAAAGAAAAACCCCAAAATGTAAACTAATGCTCTCAGGCAACAACTTTTTTTATCAACCCTAAATTCAACAACTATTTTTAGAATTGAATCATGTCCTCCCCAAATGCTCAATTCAAAGTGATAAAAAAAACCCCAATTTTAGGTGGATTATGGATAGTCTCTGACATGTCTGGAGACTTTCAGAGATTGTTCTTTGTTTCGAGGGAGCTCAGGGCGCAGATCAGAGAGCCCACAGAAGGAAGAGGAGGAAGTAGAAGAGGAATCAAGTCAAAAGTTTATGCCAGTGAGAAGGGGAGACATAATAGGGGAGATCAACACTATCAACCTACACAAATTGATTTGGGGAGACCGATATCAACCGTCAATCTCTAAACTACCTTAATCAGGACCGCTCAACCTTGAGAACTTTAACATTCTGCTAACCCTTTTTCATCTGAACAAGTGAGGAACTTCTGATCATGGAATTCTTCTCACCTGTTGATCTACCCAACATCTTGTTATGACTGTAGATCTTCGTAGCCCCTACCACTTTCCGCGGATCAACCGTAGATGTTGATTAGGAAGAGGGATATGACGACGACGACGATGATGATGATGAAGATGTGATGACAATATATTTACTTTGGTATTCACTAAATTTTTCTAAGCTTCACCAACATTATAATAGAATGGTTATGAGTGATTATTCACTCCTATAAAGAATTCACTTTATGACACTACCAAACTTCTTAGTTTGGATCTTCCTCTTTTAAGACACCGGACTAGGTCCATAAGTCTTGATTCTTCATGTGCACAAATCTGAGAAGAGGAGGCTTCACAGGGCCCAAAAAGTTGTTTTTTTTTGTACTACTTCCTTGGATCATATTGAATTGTCAAATTAGTCCTTGGAATGGGTGTTAGGAGAAATCCTTAATTTTTCACTCAATTGGTTGCTCCCCTTATCATGTAGACATCTCCATTCACTGAGCTCCCCCTAAAATTGCGATGGTGAAGATGATGATGATGATGAAGATGATGACGATGATAATGAAAATGATGATGATGATGATGATGAAGATGATGATCATGATAATGGAGATGTTGATGAATTGGATGACGATGATGTTGATGATGAATAGGATTATGAATATGAAGATGATGATGATGACGATGAGTATGGTGATGATGATCAAGACGATGATGGTGATAACGAAGACGTTGATGATGAAGATGATGAAGATGATGATTATGATAAGGAATATGACGATGATGAGGGATATCATGATGACAAGGATGATGGCGATGATGATGATGATTATGAAGAAGATGATGATGATATTGGTGAAGATGACGAAGACGATGGTGATGACGATGACAAGGATGATGATGATCATCATCATCGTTTTTGTCTTCATCACCATCATCTTCGTCATCTTCATCGTCATCATCACCATCATCTTCGTCGTCTTCATCGTCGTGTTTTTCCTTGAAGGGACTTATGTATAGGATCCCACTATAACCAATGCAACCAATACAAATTATGAAAAAAACCTAGTTAAATTAAATTAAACTACACTAAATTAAAAACATAGAGTTGTTTAACTATAATTAATTTAAAATGCAACAAAATATAAAATATGCAAATAAAAAAAACCCAAAATAAACTAAACAAAAGATAAATATGAAAAATAAAAAACAAAACAAAACACCAAATATTAAATATGCAAATAATCAAACAAAAAACGTAGAATTAAAAAACATCCGTGCACTATCTCATTAGCATTCAAAAACACCCGCACAGGATTTGATTCGGCTCCCATTTGGGGGTTTTCAATTTAGAACTTTCACTGAAGTATCTGGAACAGGCTATGATGTTTTTTATACAGGAAGGGCAAGTGAAGGACTTTTCCTATTAGTGCATCATCCACTCTCTTCACATGTGAGCTCATGATTCTAGAACCACCTGCCCCACCTCCAGAATGGAAGCAACGTTTAGATCTTCAGGTTTGTTTCCTTCTATGTTTTTCTTGATTACCTATTGTGTTTTTATTTTATTCATGGTTTTTTTCATTGTTGTGGATGTGGTGGAGAAGAAATGGCTCAAATCTCCTTGCAAGCATGAAGCATGAGCTCTCTAGGTGAACTTGGGAAATTCAATGTGAGAAATAAAACCAACAGTTATCGAGGAAAAGGAGGAAGGGAATGAGATATTTTAATGCTGCCATGCCTGTGTTTGCTTGTTGTGAGATATTTTGACAATATGCCTGAATGGAATGTGGTGGTTTTGTGGAGCTATATGATTGCATGGTATGCTCTGAATGGGAAATATGAAGAGGCTCTCAAGATGCATTGGAAAGTGTTGATGATGGGGATGAGGCTGAATGATTTTACTTTCTTGACGGTGCTTCTGATTTGCGCAAACATCACAGCTTATGATCAGGGTAAGCAAGTTCATATCCTCACCATAAAATATGGATTTGATTCATATGATTTTGTGGGTATTTATCTAGTTGGCATGTCTGCAAAATGTGGGTTTGTTTCTAGTTTTGTTCATTCCTTTTGGGCATCATGTCAAAATTTCCATGAATTGACAGTTCAAAGCTAGACTATGAATGTTTTTTAATAGTACGGTTTTTAGTTTTTCTTTGATAATGGCAACTTTTTGGAGTTTGAATCCCGAATGTTATATAACAAACTGTTTTTGTTTGCCCATAGTGGTTTTGAGGCTATTGAGCGGATATTTGTAGCAATTGTGGAATTCCAAAGCTTGTCTTGAGTTGTACATGCATAATTGCTTTGAGAAATTAGTGAGAGATCGACCTCAGCCATAGAATTCTCTGTATAAACTAACGAAATCCCATTGCATGTAGCAATTCTTGCAAATTCTAAGTGTAGGAAAGCGTTGCGATAGCAGAACACAATGTTCCCTCTGTGGTTTGTCATTTCTTGTCTCCAAGATGACATAATATTCTACCGGGAGGAAAATAAGCATCAATGAGGGCTACCTTGGAGTGCTTCCTAAGAAGTAACCCAATTCTGAACCTGAGGAGAACAAATTCATGTTCAGGGTTTTGCTTCATAATGGTTTGAATTTAACTCCACAGTTGGAGGATGCCGTTGAAAAGATGTCGGTCGCCAATTTTGTAAGGACTATTAGGAGAAAAGCTGAGAAATAAATAATAGAAAAGGGGTCAAGAAAGATCCAATGAATGTTGCAACAACATTGCATGTACTTACAGTAGTTATTTGGATGTTGAACAAAGATGAATAGTATTTTCAAATGACATGATTTATCTTTCATAACTTATAGAATACTAAAATTTGGTGATTAAGATTGCTATGCAAATTTGATGATTTCAACTTTACATAAAAATTAGAAACCCCTTAGGTCTATGGTTGGACTCTGAAGTATGAAAACCAAATCATGGAAAACCACTGAGAAATTTGAAATTAATCACCATACACCAAACTTTAAAATGAAATATTTTTAAAAATGCATAATAAATTCTGAGAAAAAAATTGTATCGTTAAATTTGCAAAGTTGCTTTTATACAATATATTTCCTTTTAGTTCATGTGTATTTAAATATTTTTGGATTAATTTATTTTTTTTGTATTTCCTTGCAGATAATTGAAATTTCTGTTTACTAAAACTTTGTTTATATTTTGATAATGCTTGCAGGGTGGCTCTTTGCGTTTTGATCGTTGTAGAGAAGAGGTGGACTTGGTTCTGAATACTATGGAAATGAATGATTCAACTAATTCGTCAATCCTGTTTTTTGTTCCTGTGTTTTGTGACGAGGAAAATATCTCTTGTTTCGAAGACGCACCATCTTTCACACCCTTACCTATCTCAAGGGCTTGCACTATTTCATAAAGGTCTCTCTCTTCCTCTCTCTTTATATGACATATACACACATGGTTGTAGAATGCATGTTGATGGGGTGAGTCTTAGAGTCAACAAGAAATTGAAATATTCTCTTATAAGTAAAAAAGAATGTATTAATATGTGCGCTACAAAAGCATTCCATGAGCTCCTCAAAGTGCATTATGTTAGAACAAATATTTCCATATCTAAATATTATTTACTGGAAAGTTTTTTTTTTTTTAGTAACTAGGGGAATCGACAACTGGAGCTGGGATGGTACTCGCGTGACATGGGGTCCAGGGATCCATTCCTACTACCAATATACCCCTAGGTGCTCCACACCCTTCGCAAGACATGGGACATAGGTAAACCATGGGTGGGATTTGATCTCGTGACCTCCAATTTACAATAAGTGACTTCATAACAACTGAACCGCTAATGAGCCACACCTGTGTGGGCTATTATTTACTAGAAAGTTAACATTTCATAGATAACAAAGATTTATCTGGAGTATTTAGTGACATTTTATTCATATAGTAAGACAACATGACTCTTTCCTCTATTTTTTGAGAGGATGGTGGTATTAACAGTGTCCACACATTTCCAATAAAAACCTATTTATA
>LPNX010205165.1:207209-226250 GCA_001517045.1 Pseudotsuga menziesii | reverse complement strand
GGCTGTGATGAATAAGTATGGAAATATTGCAAGTAATTAGAAACCGACATGGAAATGTGTACATCATACCAATATACAATAGATGTTATGTTTTGAATAAGTGCTTACAAAATTTAATCTAGGCATATAATCATGCCACTAAAAATAATTGAATGGGATAAGTTATCCAAGGTATTGCTTTATTGACTGCTGATTCTTGAAGTGTATCTGTGGATTCGCTTGTCCATAGACACAAAAAATCCATGAGACTACACATCAATCACAAGCACTTATTGAAGATCCAAAACCGTGGAAAGAAAGGTGCCTTTCCACTATTTTTCAATTTTTTTTAAACCTCCAGGTTTCGTCTCAATATCGATGAACTTTCGTTGCGGGTATTGCAAAACCATCGAAATCTTGGGTGGCTTTCCATGAATATCATCGCTATAGTGATGCAGTTTCATGGAACAATTACCGTTCAACTTGCAGATTTTGTCGATAGAGATTGGTTTTCCACAGTTTTGTGTGGAAAAAACTTCTGTTCAAATTCCATAATTCTTTGATAGAGAGACAATAGTTCATTGAAATTGTTCCATGGTTTTGCATGGAAACAAAACTTTTCCTAGCAGTTTATGGCCATATTTTCATCGTTATAGGGACGAACGTTTTGTTGATAGAGCGACGAAACGTAGAAAATGAATTAAAAAAAATCAATTTCAAGGCCACCGTATAGAAGACACATGGCAACCATATTTTGTCACTATATAGACGTCTTATAAATTTCGTCATTAGATCGAGGAAATAAGTGCCACGAAACATCAAGATCGTTATTGTCTCAATTGAGATGACAAAATGTGGCAATGGCAATGAAAAACCGTTGCAAATTTGCTTGTATGTATTAGTGTGGCAAGTTCATCCAGGATCTGATACCAAACCTAACGCTAGGTGCCTCTTTATACAGTACTTAGATAGACTGATACTTATTTTTTTTAATCCAGTTCTAAATTTAGCAGAACCACTAAATGTAATCAACTTGGAAAATGGGCCCTCTAGCGCTCAACGAAGAAAGGACTTCAAAGCCTTGACCTTTGCCACATGATCTCTAGCCATATGGGCGATTGGGTTAGGCTCACCTCAACGTTCTTTCATCTGGAAAAATTGATTTTAGTCATGGATCTATCTAAGAAACACACTCTTTAAATTCTATACAATCTTCACTAAATTGATCAGTGCAACGATCAATTCCATGTACAATTTGAAGGTTATCATCTCAGGACTACGGGATTTAGAATTTGTTTATCAAAATTGGCTTGTGTACATACACACAGAGAATTCAATCAACAATTTTGGTAAATGAAACATAGGTATAGCCAATCCAAATACTTGTAGAGTAATACTCTGTTCTTCATTCAACTTAATCGGTCACACACTCTCTGTTATGTATTCTATTTGCACTCCACACACTCGATCTCTGTCTCCCTACATATTACATTCACTTCTTTATATAACACTCTGCAAACTTATCAGATCCGAATAGATTGGATCTAAAGACCCAATACAAAAAATCCTATCAACAAAGATCTATCCTTGAAGAATTCCTCGTACGGTTCAAGGAGAATAATGAAAGATTGCCACTTATTACAAATTAAAACTAACCCTATCCATCTAGAAGTGATTACATGACATTTGCAAGTTCAGTTTGTTGAATCATCAAACAGAAAGATCTGAGTTCGATGCTCCTACATCAATATCTTCCCCAAAAGATAACCAACAACAATAGAGAGTAGAAAACCTACTTAAATAGGACAAGAAGGAGAGGTTGCACCCCCTTGTATGGATCATGAACCCCTTGTATGGATCATGAATTCCATGAGGAGAGTGACACATGGAGGGGATTACCAAATCCCTAATGTGCAACATAGAGGAGAACTCAAGACATAGGAGGTGGGAAATGAGCTTGACTAGGCTACCAATTGCTACATGTGTGAGGAGAGTATCATGCAAGATCCATGCAACATCATGCACAAGAAACGACAATCCACCACCTACTTTTCAAATTACTTAAATATATTTAGAAGAATATTTATTATTAACATATTTATATTAGTCTTTTATATTGGAAAATCATATATAATAAGGTATGGCATGTAATCATTTAGTATTTTTTAATCTTTAATAGTAAAAGTATTATTGATATTGTATTTATTATAGGTTCCAAAATTCATCTCAAAATCTCACATCAAAGACATCATAATAATTTCACTATATAATAGTGACATAGTTAAACTCTAAGATAGGTTATTTATCTAGATATAGTTTAAGTAGTACCCTTAGTCATCATTAGGGCCACCTTCCTCATAAACATCATTATGAACTAGCATACCTTCTAGAAGGCTTAATGGTAATGCCAAAATAAATGGGAGAAGGGAATTTATAATGAAGCAAGAAAAAATTTGCACACACATACATATGATCTCAAGGGGAGCATATATTGGGTTAAATATATATGTAATTAGGTAAATGTATGTGCAATAGTGTTCAACCTAATGAAGGGCCCACATGTGTAGTGATTGAATATGTATATCTATAGAGGTTATGTAGTCATTAATGAAGCACATGCAATTTAGATATATGAATGTATAGGGGTATTTGGAGGAGGTTCTCCTATTATTTACTAATCTCTATTATCTAACTTGGAGTTTTTCTCCTCATTTATATTTTCTATACATGATATATACTTTGATTTGTTGTGATATCTCAAGTTTTAGGTACATAGCATATATAAATAATTCTAAGTATTACTCCTAATTTTATTGACAATGCCTAATCATAACTACGTCCCTATATTGATATTAATTATATATTAATATCTATTATAAATAAAAAATCAATTTTTGCAAGTGATTCATTGAACAAATAATAATATCTAATGTTGGAATAAGAAAATAATCAACAAACGTTAATAAGCTAGATTTCCTAGAGTACTAGCAGTGGTGTCAAAAGACAATTATCACTAAAATAGACCAATCATGGCATCGTGAGTAAACAATGTAGATTTACCTATAACATTAGCTATATATAGGTTTATATCCACAACAAACCCCCAATATATGGGACCACACCCATAACTATCCATATAATGTGGATCTTCAAGATCAAAGTAGATAATGTCAACACAATATTCCTAGTGAGTTGTCAATCGGGTCCATTTTTTTACTTCAAATACCTCTTCATAGCTAGCCACACATTATAATAATGTGAGTTTACAACACAAACTCCTACCTTAAACTATCTTGGAATAAAAATCAAACTATGACCAAACCACATAATAATTCCTTCTTAATTTAATGGGGAATATAGATGTTAACAATTAAAAAAACTGATTTATCTAGGTACAATAAAGAATCATTGACACCTCGGAATTGTTTAAAATTTATGTATTAGGGAAATTACTGAACTTTTTGTTCACATCTTTTACAACACTTTCCTAGTTCTCAAATTTGTGAATTTTATCCTTAGGGTTATTATGAAATAGTGTATAAAATAGAAAAGTAAATAGTATAATATTTTACTTCCAAATAGTCCAATATTCCAAGAAATACAAGGAGAAAATATACCAAACAACATAAATAAGTTTCATCCCTCCAATTCAACTTATCCTACATAAAACCAGTCCTATAAATTCTTTAAAAAAAATCATATCAATAGTAAAACAAGTGGTATAGCAATATAAAAAAATTCCCTTGGATTTATCAATGATGATGTCAAACCACTAAAATATTGTCCTTTTAACTATGTCAAATTTATAAACACACACACACACACACATCACTAATAATACATGAAGAACACCTATGGTTGAAAATCAAATCTAGAAAATACAAAAGTTTTGGACAACTAAAAATTTCATTTATATACTCAAACTAAAGTATATGTACATACCATATACTTCTTTCAAGGCTATCACTAATACCAATCCACTATCTCTCCAAAACCATAGCTAGGTAAAAGAAGAAAATCCTACCTAACCCAAGGATCTCCAATATGAAATAAAGGCTCTCCAATATGCCTTCCAATGCAATATGTTAGCCTCTTGTCTTCTTCTTCTCCACTAAATACACCCTAGGTTTTCATAAAAAAAACCTAATATTAATATTCCTAAGGATAAAGCCTAACCTTATACCTCTATGATTCTCCAATAATGCCACGAAACCCCAACAACTCCAACAAGTAAAGAGATATCAAGTACAAGTGAGGACCTAGAGAGAGAGAGAGAGAGAGAGAGAGAGAGAGAGAGAAAGAGAAGTCTGTTTTGGGTTACATCTCAATGCAAGAGTGAATAACAATGAACATATATGTGATATGATGAAATACATTAGTAAGCAGCCACTGTTAGGGAAGCTTAGTAATAAACATTCTGATGGATTAGGGCTTATCCCTGCCAAGTCTGGGTTTATTGTTTTTCTTTTCGCTATCGGAAAATTTTATAGCTCTGATTGAAAGCTGTAATTTGATTGCTTTCCACCATTGTAGCTCCTGAGCAGACTAACCATCCAATTTTGTTTGTTATATTTTTCGCCGATGGTTTGATTTTTAGTGGTTGTTTTATATTTTTGCGGAACCCGTAGTCCGTGTGACTTTCACCGTTACGTCTCCTCTTTGAGCTAGTCATCCGATACCGTAGTGTTTCCGTGGTCTGAGGCTGCAGTTAGTGTCTATTTCGCTGATGTTCTCAGTTGCCGTGGAGCCCTTTGTATGTCCATCTCCCGCCATTGCGGCTAGGAATAGGACTATGCTTTTGAAGTCCTTAGTTCTTCCTCTCGCCGATGTTTTTATGTTGATCGGGGAAACCATTGTTTGCATAGTTTTCACCGTTGCGGCGGCTTAATGAACTAATAGCCCTTTGCTATAGTCTGATCACCTGCCGAGGTTGGTTATCTGCCCGATGCTTAGTACTGTTGGTGGGGTTTTTCCCACTTTATTGGTGTTTTTACATTGTTTTGTAGAATGGCGGAGATTTTCTCGTGGGCGCGGGTTGATGTTAAAGTTGTCTGAGTTGAAGAACGTGGTTTGGGAGTTTGGTGTTTTGAAGAATGGTCGTTACTTTGTCCTGGTTCATGCTTTCATCAGATGTGGCCTGGATTGGGAGGAAGCATCTATTCTATTGGGCATATATTTAAGTTTTGAACAGGGGTTTAAGCACAAACTTGGAGGATTTCTTTTGTCGTAACCTTTCTTTATTTTCATGCATTACTACTGTTTGTAGTTCATATTATAGAATGCATGTATTGATCTAGTTGTGTTACCTTGTTAGACACTAATGATCTAATATGTTCAGGATAGGAATACTGCTGAAAAGAGTATACGCCTAAAATGCAAAGAAGAAGAGAGGCAGCCGTGGAAGAAGAAGCTAAAGCATAAAGAAGCAAAGATGTTGCTCAAGGAAAGGAAGAGAGCGAAAGGCAGAGATAAACAAGATCTCAAAAGGACCAACGGATTACAGAGCATAATCATTGAAAGCAGAGGCCCAGGCTTGGGAAGTTCGTCAGTTACCAAGATGGTCCCTTTTCATAAAAGTGCTTAAATATGAAAAGTAACATTTGTATGAATCATAAGCACTCACAAAATGACAAAACGATGAGATTAAAACGGTTGGAGGAGCCCAAAGGTCACGGGTGGGGGGAAACCCAAAGGTTTTGTTGTCTTTCTATAAATATAGAAAAGTTAGAGGAGAAAGGGACTTTTTCCCAGTTAGACTTGTGAGAACATGTTGTAAGAGGAACTATTTCGTTTTGCAATAGATAATTACAATTTTGCCTGTTGGAGAAAGCTTTGGTGGAATGATCAAATGTTGTGCAGTGGATGTTTTTGAAGGGGAACTATTTCATTTTCATCTTTTATTCATTAAGTGTGAGACTGTTCTAACTTGTTGAACCTATGTTCTTGTTTGAATGTTCTCTGGTTTAATTCATGATAATTTCCACTATGAGTAATGAATGCTTTCATAAACAATGAGCTATCTTGTTGTTCATCTATCTACTCATATTTATGTGTTTTGAATTAAAGAACAACTACCTGTGATTTTTCTTAATGCATGAACAGTAATACATTACTCATTAAATGATAATCCCGCTCCTTAGGGACAGCTTAGTTAGTTAGTTTTATTTCTTGTTGTGTGTGATTTAGATGCGAGAGAGTTTAAGGCGAGAGGTAAGAACCTGCACATCACATTGTGACCGCTCCTCGTACTCTTGATCAATCTGCATTTTTAGATAGGCACTTGCATATCATACTTAAAACTAAAACACAAAAATATACACAGTGGACCGGGCCGCAACCAGTAAAACCTTTTATTTTTGTTACTTGACCTACAGTAGCCGGATCGTAAACCAGATGGATTCCCCATACCAAATAGTCACGTGCTAGTTGGGAACGTTGACTGGGGAGAATCCCTTGCTTTTGTTGCCTACGATTTTATGGGCCTCAATAGTTTTTTGCGCTAGAAGGAGGGCCACCAGTGCATGGCTAGCCGAGGAAACCCATTTCCTTGAAATTATTCCACCGGTGACAGTTCAGAAAGTAGTTTGTTTTCCAATTCGAATCCTGAAGAGAAGTGGAAAGAACATTTGTATTCTGTTGATAATGAAGTCGTTAATGATATGAGAATACATACTAGAGCATATGTGAAGAGTATTGGAGGATTACTGACTATCCCCGATTTACCCAAAAGAGAGTATAAGAAAAAAGACCGTCATGTATTGGAAGATTTAGTGTTGGTTGGAGATTTGGAAGAATTGGTAGAAACAACATTATAGGAAGTTGTTCAGCCATTGAATCAAGTGGGCCCAAACACACCCTATTGTTCACCTGTACATACTCCTGTTCATTCACCACCTCACTCTCTACCCAGACTCATGGCAGGTGTAAATGCAAATCCGCCACCTAACCCACCAAATCCACCACCTGCATGGAAAGCCAGATCACCTTTGAACATAACACCTCCTTTGCATGAATTACCTCCGGATTTTGAGAAGATGCTTCCCAAGTCTGACCCAAGTGAGAATATTTTAGTAGATGACCACTTGCAAAGCTTTTACTTGGCCATAGAAGGATTAAGGGCTGTAGAACACAAAGATGTTGTCTGTAGACTTTTTCCACATACCTTAAAAGGGGCAGCAGCCTCATGGTATTTTGGTCTGCCTGCAAACTCAATCCCAGACTGGGATACTTTTGAAAGGATATTCAGAAATAAATATGCAAGCCATAAAACCCATGCAACACTAATGAAAGGACTATGCGCTTTGAAGAAAGAAAGAAAAGAGAAGGTGCATAGTTTCACCCAAAGGTTTTCCGCTTATCTTAAGAATTTCTCTGAAACTGATAAGCCCTCGGATAAAGTTCTGATTGAGTATTATACTTCAGCTTTAGGGCCTGATTTGGCCATGTTTTCCAAGATGAAATCCAAACCTATGTTATCAGAAACTTATGAAGAAGCCGAAAGAGTAGAAGCTGAAAGAGAGAGAATCGAAGATTATCCTGAGCAGTCTGGAGAAAAGAGTCTTGGTAAGAAAGCTTTATTATTTACTAAGCCTAAGGAGGAGCAGTCTCATGATTTTGAAGGGGTGGTAAAGATGATGCAGAAGCTTTCAAACAGAATAATAGATTTGGAAAAGGAAAAGGAAGCTTAGAAATTCTACAAGCCTTATTATAAAAGGAGAGAAGATAACAATTAGTCCAAACCTCCTCCACACAGTCCTGCATCAATGAACTTAATGGAGGTAGGTATGGATAACTTTTGCACTTTTCACCAGTAGCCCCATTCTGAAAAAAATTGTCCTCAATGGATAAATTCAATGACATTAGTGATGAATCAGCTATTGGACTCAAAACTAACAGAGGCAAATGATGAGGAAGAAAATTATAACAAATCAATAGAAAAGCAAGAGGATGATGCCATGGTTTTATAAGACTATTTCTCGATGTTTGATACCGAAAGGGAAAGTGACTTGGACATATAAGAAGTAAATGTGACAATGAGAATCCAAGGGCTGATAAAAGAAGACAGGTTAATAATCCTGAAAATTAAGAGACTCCAGAAGAATGCAAAGAAATTTCAGAAAAGCGCTACAGCTAATAAAATTCCTGAGTTTACCATTACCATTCAAAATACAAAGCAGATTAACATGCCTACTAAGCCCATTGAAGAGAAGATAAATAATAATAAAAAAGAATCTCACAGAACATAAGATGGATTATGACATTGTGGAGGATATCAAAAAGGTAAAGGCAAATTTTTCACTATTTGAGATGTGTAATGTGCCGCAGTAGAAAGAAAAGTTATTGAAAGCATTTGAAATGCCGGAAGAGAAGATTCCCACTGACAATCAACCCCAAGAAGAATAAATTGGTGAAGCAAGTGTGGGAGGTAAGCCTAAATGCAAAACTACACCTTTTCTCCTTACTTTTGAAATTTTCAACCATAACGTGCACAACTGTCTAGTAGACTCAGGGGCATCAGTAAATGTTATGCCACTGTCAGTTTGCAAGAAGATAAATGGACAGCCTAAACCATCTACCTGACAGGTTATTCAGTTGGATGGAACAAATGTGAAGGTAATTGGGGAAATGGAGGACGTTTTGATTCGGTTATCTTCAAATGAAAAGGTATGTCAATTCATTGATATTGTAGTAGCAGACATACCTGAGGCTTATGGACTTGTTTTGAGTAGGGATTGGTCAACAAAGCCAAATGGATATTTTTCATCAGACTGGTCACATATGTGGTTACCTTATAAAGGAATTCCAAATCAAATTAAAGTTTTAAGAGAGCCCCACATGAAACACAATGTCACTCAGTTAGAAGGTAAGAATGAACCAATGAATTCTGTTTTGGGGAATTACTTCATTGAGCTAGAACCGGGAAACTACCAAGCGAAAGAAGCCAGTGGTACATCAGATACTCAGCCTGATCTCCTTCGGTTTTCACAGGCTGATGAAATTGATTGTAAAATAGTAGATTTCGCTTTAGATGTAGATGTTGATTCATGTACAATAGTAGTAGATAGTTTTTGGACACTTTTTTTTTATGGATCTAAGACTTTGGAAGGATCAGGAGAAGGTTGTGTCCTAATTGATCTAAATAAAAATAAACATTTTCTTTCATGTAGATTAGAATTTGAATGTACCAATAACATGACCGAATATGAAGCATTAGTTCAGGGACTAAGAAAAGCAATTGAATTTAAAGTAGAAAATATGAAAGTGTATGGGGATTCTAAAATAATTGTAAAATAGATTCGAAATCAGATACATTGCATTTCACCTCATTTAAAAGCTTATCAAAAAGAAGTGTGAGATTTGCTTAAAAGTTTCTATGCATTTAATATTGTATCGATTCCTAGACTAAAAAATGCAGTAGCTGATTTGTTAGCTACCTCAGCTACAAGGCTTGTACCCTTCAATAACAGGTGTTCTATTGAATTACTTTTCAGGCCTTTGGTTCCGAACATGATTACCAATTTACGAGTTTTTGATGATGATCAATAGATTATGGAATGTTTGACAAATGATGAGACTTTCAAAGGGGCAATTATCGATGATGAAGAACATCAAGCTGATCTAAAATTAAACAATTTTATTCCTAAAGGATTCAGGACTTTAGAGCGAATGTTTGATCTAAACAATAAATTCAGAAGACCAGCAAATGTCAAGACTCATAGCTCGTCTTTACAATTCGAGATGATAAATTTAGGAACTCAAGTTGAGCCCAAATATGTGAATTTGGGAAAGTGTTGCTCTCCAGGTGAAAGAAATAAGTTCATCAGTCCTTTCAAACAATACAAAGATGTGTTTTCTTGGACATATGAAGATCTGAAGACATATGACACCAATATTATTTAGCATATTATCCCTATCAGATCTGGAGTCAATCCTTATCAGCAGCCTTTGAGGAAAATGCATCCAAAACTGGAGCCTCTAATTTAGAATGAAGTACAGAAATTGTTGGATGCTAAAATTATCTTCAAAGTCAGACACTCGGAATGGGTTTCAAATGTGGTACCAGTAAGGAAGAAATATGGAGAAATTAAACTATGTGTGGATTTTAGAAACTTAAATCGCGCTTCGAATAAAGACAATTATCCAGTCCCACCCATGGAACAGATATTGCAAATGGTTTCGAGTTCTAAGTTATTTTCTTTATTAGATGGATTCTCTGGCTACAATCAAGTGTTAGTAGCTGAAGAAGACAGACTTAAAACTACATTCAGAATAAGATGGGGGACTTTTGCCTACAGAAGGATGCCTTTTGGACTCATAAACGCTGGAGCTACTTTCCAGAGGGCTATGGATATAGCTTTTTGCGATCTGATTGGCCGCAGTGTTGTAGTATATCTCGATTACATCACAATATTTTCAAAGAAGAGAGAAGAACATGCATTTCATCTAAAATATATTTTTGAGCGTTGCCAAAAATAAGGTATCTCGTTGAACCCCAAAAAGTGTGTGTTTGCTGTTACAGAAGGAAAGATATTGGGTCACGTTGTTTCTAAGAAGGGGATCTCCATAGACCCAGAGAGGATCAAAGCTATTGAATAGATCCCTTTACCCCATAACGAAATAGGCATGCAATCATTTATGGGGACAATAAATTTCGTGCGAAGGTTTGTGCCGGATTTCGCTCAAATTGTTAAACCTTTGCAGAAAATGGTGAAAAAAAGTGTACAATTCAAGTGGACTGATGTAGAGAAGAATGCATTCAGTAAAATAAAGACATCTCTTGCTCATGCACCCTCCCTCAAAAGTTCGGATTTTGAGAAGGATTTTATTTTGTACACTTTCGCATCTGACGATTCACTAGCAGCGGTGCTTACTCAAAAGGAAGATGGGGGGGATGAGTTTCCCCATATCATTTATGAGAACTGGTCTGCAGGGGGGTGTATTGAATTACCCATCTGTGGATAAACAAGCTTACGCAGTCTTCAAAGCAGTAAAACAATTCAGGCCGTATATACTTAAGAACTGGACAAAGGTAATAGTTCCACACCCAGCTGTGAGGTCTCTTTTTGTACAAAAGGAATTAGGAGAGAGAAGAGGAAACTGGGTAAAAACTTTACAAGAGTATGAACTCGAATTCAAGCCATCCTCCATAGTTAAAGGGCAAGGACTGTGCAAACTAATGGTTGAATGTAATAACAGTGAATAAAACAATTGGGAAAATGAAGCAGAGTTACATATGATGGATGTATGTCCTCTTTTCATAGCTCCAGATTCCTGGTACCGAGACCTTGTTCATTACCTTTAGGAAGGTTTGTTGCCAAAACATTGGAATTCCAAGCAGCGAAGAGCATTGCGCCTTAAATCAGCTACGTATCAGATCATTGATGGAATTTTTTTTCAGGAAGAATTATGATGGAGTCCTTCTCAGATGTTTAGAGAAAGAAGACGCAAAAAAGGTCATAGCTGAGTTACATGATGGGCCTGCTAGAGGCCATTTTTCCAAAGATATGACAGCCCACAAGATTCTCAGAGCCGGGTACTATTGGCCCACGCTGTTCAAGGACGCCCATGCCCATGTTAGAAAATGTGATATCTTCCAAAGAAGTAGGGGAAGACAAGCCAAAGCAGTAGGACCATTAAAGCCGGTGATGATAACGAAACCATTTGAGCAGTGGGGAATTGATATCATTGGAGAAATAAAACCAAATTCTTCCCTACAACACAAATATATTTTAACGGCAACTGACTACTTCACTATATGGGTTGAGGCCATTCCGTTACGTAAAGTCAATGAAGATGTGGTCATGGATTTCTTACAGGATCATATTATGACCAGGTTTGGGGTTCCAATTGCCCTGGTTTTCGATACTGCTACTTATTTTTCTTCCATTAGATTAACTTCATTTTCTCATGAAAGAGGAATTAAGTTGCATTATTCTGCCAATTACTACCCAGAAGGAAATGGTTTGGCAGAATCTACAAACAAGAATTTGATTAGGATCTTAAAAAATACTATCATAGAAAACCAGAGAAGTTGGCATCTAGCACTATTGAACGCTCTTTGGGCTGATAGGGTCACACCCAAGAATTCCTTAAGTGTGTAACCGCATACCCTTGTTTATGGAAAAGAGGCTATACTTCCTCCTAACATTATGCTACCATCTTACATAATATCCCAAGAGTCTAGAGGCACAGATAATGAAATCCTGCTACTCAGAATATATAATCTATTGAAGGCGGAAGAGTCTAGATCCAGAGCCAAAGAACATTTTAAGCAACAGCAGGAAGTAGTGAAAAGGTGGTTTGATAAGCACAAAGCTGGAACAACGGAATTTGAAGTGGGAGACTTGGTTCTTAAGTGGGATCACCTGCATGATGAAAAGGGAAAGCACATGAAGTTTCAATAGTTATGGTTAGGCCCTTTCCAGATTGCAACAAAACTTGGCCCCTCAACCTACAAGTTGCAATATTTACAGGGGTGGGAAGAGAACTTACCAGTTAATGGTTTAGTTCTCAAACCTTATTTTTCCTGATTTTTTGTTTGTTGTTTGTGCATAAATAAATTGATTTGTTTGTTTACTTTGCTTTATTTCATTCCTATTTTGTTTTAGTTTAGATTTTTGTTTGAGTTCAATAAAAGAGGCAAACTGTTGGTTGCATGGAAAGCATCAGAATTCTAGATTAATTGAGATCCTTGGGTATAAGACTGTGTACTATTGTTTCACCTGATAGAATTTCTTCTAGTTAAGTAGTTTTCCTAAATGGCTATGAGCACATTGAAGTCCTACTTAACCCCTGTAAAATAGCTCAAGATCAAAAGGTCTGGAATACTATTTCGAGGCTCCATCCATTTCACATTTAAAAAATGTCCTAGGGTGTGACAGCAAAAGACCCACGGAAAGGACGCAGGGTAAATAGTATATTATATACAAATGATCCCATGCCAAGAATTGAAAGCCAAAAGGATAATAAGAGTTGAAACTCCTAAAAAAACAATATCTATCAAAGAAAAGTACTGAATCATATAAGTACAAAATTGCTAAAAGTTCTTCTTTGTCCGTGAGCTGATAATTAAATACATCTCTCACACAATAAAAATTCAGAAAGAAAGGCATGAGGACTTAAAAGGACAAAAAATCCAGAAGCACAAAAGTGCAAAATGGCATGGGAATGAGGAACAAATGAATATTTATGTTTACCATATGTTACAATCCTGTGGTGTCTAAGCTGGAAGCTACTCGAAGACGGAGGTAAAAAAATGAAACTCATATCCTTGGCCTCGAAAGAGTTATCTTGAATTTGAAGTCTTAGTTCCCATTTCCTAAATTGGACTATCATCAATGATTAAAAGTACATATATTTGCCATTAGGGAAATCTATACATCTGGAAGAATTCAACATGTTGGTTTTTATTGCTAAACAGTCTGCTACTTAAGAAAAATTTGTCCAGAGATCTGGGTTCACCAGGTAGTCGCCAATTGTTGCAGATGCAACAATTTCCCAAATTTCTTAAAATTTTGGGACCCTCCTTTTAAATTTTGTCTTACTTAGATTTATTGAAATTGCTTGACTCTGCTGCGAGTTTGATCTTTGAGGTTGATTGTTGAATGAACATCTTTGTCTGCTGATGCTACTGATTTGAATTTGAGTTCTGGCTTATTGTCGATTTCCCATTTTTAGCTCTCGAAAGTTGTTTGAACTGTGGATCACAGCCATAGTTTCCTATGCAGCCACCATTGCGGAAGCTTAGTAATAAATGTTCCGATGGATTAGGGCTTATCCCCGCCGATTCCGGGTTTATCGTTTTTCTTTTCGCTATCAGAAATTTTTATAGCTCTAATCGAAAGTTGTAGTCTGATTGCTTTCCGCCATTGCAGCTCTGGACTAACCATCCGATTTTGTTTGTTATATTTTTCGTCGATGGTTTGATTTTTCACGGTTGTTTTATATTTTTGCAGAACCCTTAGTTCGTGTGACTTTCGCCGTTACGACTCCTCTTTGAGCTAGTTATCTGATACCGTAGTGTTTTCGTGGTCCGAGGCTGCAGTTAGTGTCTATTTCACTGATGTTCTCGGTTTCTGTGGAGCCCTTTTTCTATCCATCTCCCGCCATTGCAGCTAGAAATAGGACTATGCTTTCGGAGTCCTTAGTTCTTCCTTATCACCGTTGTTTTTATGTTGATCAGGGAAAAAGCTGTTTGCATAGTTTTCACCATTGCAACGGCTTAATGAACTAATAGCCCTTTGCTGTAGTCTGATCACTTGCCGAGGTTGGTTATTTTCCCGATGCTTAGTACTGTTGGTGGGGTTTTTCCCGCTTTCTTGGTGTTTTTACATTGTTTTGTAGAATGGCGGAGATTTTCCCATGGGCGCAGGTCGATGTTAAAGTTGTTTGAGTTAAAGAACGTGGTTTGGGAGTTTGGTGTTTTGAAGTATGGTCGTTACTTTATCCTGGTTCATGCTTTCATCAGATGTGGCCTGGATTGGGAGGAAGCATCTGTTCTATCGGGCATATGTTTAAGTTTTGAACAGGGGTTTAAGCACAAACTTGCAGGATTTATTTCGCCGTAACCTTTCTTTATTTTCATGCATTACTACTATTTGTAGTTCATATTACAGAATTCATGTATTGATCTAGTTGTGTTACCTTATTAGACACTAATGATCTTATATGTTCAGGATAGGAAGACTGCTGAAAAGAGTATACGCCTAAAAGGCAAAGAAGAAGAGAGGCAGCTGTGAAAGAAGAAACTAAAGCATAAAGAAGCAGAGATGTTTCTCAAGGAAAGGAAGAGAGTGAAAGGCTGAGATAAACAAGATCTCAAAAGGACCAACGGATTACAGAGCATAATCATTGAGAGCAGAGGCCTAGGCTTGGGAAGTTCGTCAATTACCAAGCTGGTCCCTTTTCATAAAAGTGCTTAAATCTCAAATGCAACGTTCGTATGAATCATAAGCACTCACAAAATGACAAAACTATGAGATTAAAATGGTTGGAGGAGCCCAAAGGTCACGGGGTGGGGGGCAACCCAAAGGTTTTGCTGTCTTTGTATAAATATAGAAAAGTTAGAGGAAAAAGGGACTTTTTCCCAGTTAGATTTGTGAGAACATGTTGTAAGAGGAACTATTTCATTTTGCAATAGATAATTACAATTTTTCCTATTGGAGAAAGATTTGGTGGAATGATCAAATGCTGTGCAATGGATGTTGTTGAAGGGGAACTATTTCGTTTTCAGCTTTTATTCATTAAGTGTGAGACCGTTCTAACTTGTTGAACCTATGTTCTTGTTTGAATGTTCTTTGGTTTAATTCATGATAATTTCCACTATTAGTAATGAATGCTTTCATAAACAATGAGCTATCTTGTTGTTCATCTATCTACTCATGTTTATGTGTTTTGAATTAAAGAACAGCTACCTGTGATTTTTCTTAATGCATGAACAGTAATACATTACTCATTAAGTGACAATCTTTCTCCCTAGGGACAACTTAGTTAGTTAGTTTTATTTCTTGTTGTGTGTGATTTAGATGCGAGAGAGTTTAAGACAAGAGGTAAGAACCTGCACATCACATTGTGAAAGCTCCTCGTACTCTTGATCAATTTGCATTTTTAGATAGGCACTTGCATATCATACTTAAAACTAAAACAAAAAAATATACACGGTGGACTGGGATACAACCGGTAAAACCTTTTATTTTTGTTACTTTACCTATGGTAGTCGGACCGTAAATCGGACGGATTCCCCATACCAAACAGTCACGGGCTAGTTGGGAACGTTGACTGGGGAGAATCCCTTGCTATTGTTTCCTGTGATTTTCCAGTCCTCATAATGAGGATTTGTTCATAAAGTATAAATTACGTAGACCACTGACCACTTGTAAAATACACCTTGCATTGGACCTACATTTAGATGTCCCCTTGGGGCATAAGAAAAATATCATTGGTTAACTATATTTTATATTTTCAATGTAAGTAATGTAAACACATTGCTTAATTTGAAATTTTCTTTTTTTAAGTGGTCAATTTCACATGTACTATAGGAAAAAATTCTTCTAATAAATTTTTAGTATAATGTTTGAAAAAACTAGCTCTATTGTGTTTATTGATATCATTGATGTAATATTTAATATTTCCATAATTAGGATTTTGGTGACAAGTGACTTTTCCACCATATTTTGTTGCACCCCAACTCAAGAGAATGATTCTAAACAAGAAGCGATCAAAGAGGAAGAATACCAAGCATGGTTGAATAAACCACCTAGTAAATTCCCATCGTGTGCTAAGTTTCCAATTTAAATTTTTTACTGTAACACTAGTTCTTCACATGTTGATAATGAAGGAAATGCAATAGAGGTTGGTATGTATGGTTTTTTACAGGGTACGGGTGGAATGGAGGGAATCTTGTTACAAGTGTATGATATAGGGAATGATGCTCATATCATAGATACCTTCTTCGAAGGCCAAAAATATTCTTCCACTACCCCTCTCATTAGTCATAGGTGAAAGTCTACCCAACTAGGGACAACAATGTTATTTTACTACTTGAAAGCAATGTATGTTATGTCAAACTCATGTTTCTTTAATTTTTGAGGCAACTAACTATTAAGTTACTTATATTTTGAGTAATTTTTCACATGATCATCTTTGAGAATTGTTAATTTTATGAATTTTTGATGATAGTGTGCATTTATATTTCCCAATAATTGCAAGTTATTCAAAGATAAGGTAGTTTCAAGTGATAATGTTTTTCTACATAAATGTGAATCGGTGAATGAAATGTTGAAAAGGTTGGTTGTCGAGTACATATCATATCATGCATATCTGAATGATTATATTTTATATAGAGATGAATACAAAGATAAAGCGATATGTCCAAAATGTGGGCATGGTAGGTACCAAAAATATAAAAAAAGAGGAAAATCACATGGTACTCCTCATAATATGTTGAGGCACGTGCCTATAATCCTAAGGATTCAAAGGATTTTTCTTTAAAAATAATTATCCATGTTGCAAGGGTGGCATGCATCGCATAGAAGTGAGACATGTTTTATGTGAATCCCAATATATTCAATATGCATTAAACATATAGAGGATACATGGCCCGATAAATTTAAGAATGAAGTATGAATTCTTCAACTATTATATTTGGCTAGTAGTAGTGATCAATAACAATATATCCCCATGGTTAGCTGTGAAGAATGAACATAATTTGTTGTCTCTTATAGCCCTTGGTAGAAGAAAGGTGAAGAGTATGAAGGTCTACCTACAACCATCGATTGATAAATTGAAGCAACTATGGGAAGGGATACCTATATATGTTTTTTCAAGACCCATCTCAAGGGAGAGGTATTTTACATTGTATGGTATGTGTGCAAACATCGCAAAAGATTATTATGGATTAAGAGTTTTCTCTGGTAAGAATGTCGATTATTTTGTTTAAATTTGTAACATTATTTGGCATAATTAATCTGGTGCAAATGTAATTTTCAATGCCAATGTTATTTGTATATATTAAAATCACAATAATATAATAAGATGGTATCATGGATGTAAATGTTGTGTAACTTTTATAGAGACTAGGTGTTCCAACCACCTATTAAAGACATTATACGAATACTTGAGAATAATCCTCCTATAATAAGACCACCAACTTATAGAAGATTAATATCTCTTTTAATGTTAAACTAGAGAGAACCCATAAACCTAAAATAATAGCACCAACTAATTGTCTTAGGCATATGACATAAGGAAGAAGGAAATTTCAGAATTGTTCAATTCAAATGGGGAACCTATGTTTGATGATTCTAAATTTTTCGACACTAATGTTGATAAAATTCCCATTGGAATGAAAATCAAATCTATCTTTTATGAGCTTCCATATTGGAAGCATCTTAAGATTGCCGACTTACTATATCCCATGTATATATTTCAAAATGTTTCATCTTATTTATGGAGACATGTATCCCCCAAAAAAGAAACACATTAGGTGTCATAAGAAATATTATTTCTTCAAATACTAAAGTTAATGACCCAAGGATTTTGAAAAAATATTATCTTTATATAGAAAAGGAAGTTATATTTGGGGTAAACATGCCTTGTTTAAATAGACACGTCTACTATATGTCATTGCTTCATTGTAGAAGAGCATTTGTTGGGGTTGAAATCACATGGCCATTTGAACCTCTAAGGGTATGCATGTTGAATACATTATGTTTTTTGGAGTGTAGGTTATAATACATTATGTACTCATAATTCTATGGCAATTATTTTTATGTGTTTATTTTGTGGCGTCATTATCCTTCACTCATGTGTGGCTATGTGAACCATGACTTTCCTCAAAACCTGTGGCAAGCTATATAATCTAAATCATCTGCATTTGTACATTGGATCAAATCAAAGGAAATTCATATGGATAGAATTCCATGGTGACATCAAAAGATAAATTATATTTTTCATATATTCTAATTCACCTAGTTGATGGGGTTGAATTAGCTAGGGTGGTCTCATGGCATTTTATTTCTTCTTAGAGATATACTTGAAAAAAATGAAAGGGTTTGTTTCACAAAGGGAAAAACCTGAATGGTCCATGGTGGAGGGGTACATAGAATATGATTCATTATATTATGTTAGTGAATACATCAAGAAAATTAATGACACAATAGGTACTATGGTTTGGAATTACCAATGGTATGAGGATAAAAGAGAAGGGGAACTACTCCAAATGAATGCAAATGGGTGCATGATAAAGAGTAATCCACTTATCTTTTGTCAAATTTCTACAGAGTAATTGTTTATATTGAACTTGATAATATGCATTTAATACCATACTATTCATTTTATGGACAATATAAATAAATCTTGCATTCTTTAGAATGTGGAGGCAACATAACCATGGGTCAAATATATGAAGAGAAGAGGACACGATACAAGAACATGAAATAATTCATATGGATGAACAATACAATCCTTCTTTATACTAATAATTTTAAAGAAATTATGCCAATGATTTATCCCAACCGTTGGCTGGTTGACTAGATTAGAGAAAACTATGGTATCTGATTATTA
>LPNX010205165.1:184789-206989 GCA_001517045.1 Pseudotsuga menziesii | reverse complement strand
TATATATCATGGGAGAATCTCAAAGAAGATGAACATGTATTGGACTTGTATAAGAAGGCAATAATAATGCATATTAATGTAGAGAAGTCCATCCTCTCATAAAATGGTCTCCTAGATACATTAAGGAATAGGCTAAACTCAGAATTTGCCTATTCAATAAATCCTATGACTGAAGGCTTCAAATATTTAGGTTTTTTTCTCAAACCTAATGCTTTTTCCTTTAAGGATTAGATGTGGTTATACAAAAATATTGAAGGAAGAATTGGGTGTTGGACCAACAAGTTCTTGTCAAGAGGAGGAAGGCTGGTTCTACTTAAGGAAGTTTTACAAAGTATACCTGTATACTGGGCCACAATTGCTTATATCCCTAAAGGCATATTGCAGAAATTAAGGAAACAATTCTTCTCTTTTTTATGGTCAGCAAGTAAATAGTTGGAAGGAATCCCTTTGGCCAAATGGCAAACGCTAGCTAATCTAAAGGAGTTGGGTGGATGGGGTGTCAAGAACCCATTCCTATTCTATCAATCTCTCGATGAGAATCATGACTCCTACCGGGGGAAGGTCTTGGTTTCCAAATATTTCCCTAATGGCTCTATTAAAGAATGGATAAGGAAACATGATAAATCTTTCAAGAATGGTTCTATAGGATGGAAAGCTCTAGTGATAGCATTTACTCTAGTAGGGAATTGGATTCCTTGGTCTGTAGAAATGGGAAAGAAGTTCGGGTAGATCAAGATCCTTGGGTAGGAGCAGGGGAAAGATGCAAACTATCAAATTCCCTAATTGAGAAATTTAGAAGCTTAGGGATCTCGAATCTAAGCCAAAACTGCTCACTAACCCTACAGATGGAAACTCAGTGGAAGAATTCTGAAGATCTAGGTCTAGAGGAAGGACTTAAGGAATAATGGAATGTGTTTATCTCCCTCCCACAGTATTGTTTGATTCATATGAAGGAAGAGGAAAAATATAAATTGGTTTGGATCAAATATATTGCTAATGGGGATTTTACAGCCAAACTAGGCTATAAGAGTTGGGAATTCGATCAATATCAAAAAGAGAAAATGGATTGGTGGAAACAAGTGTGGAAGAGTGAAGGACCTTTTAAGGAAAAAATAACTCTTTGGCTGGCACTTAACAATAAACTCTTAAATTGGGAAAATATTAAAAAGAGAGGTTGGAATGGTCCAAGCTGGTGTGCTTTGTGCCACTCAGATGAGGAAACTGGATCTCATTTGTTTGTTGTATGTTCTTATGCAAAGTCATTCTGGAAGGAAGCTTGTAGAGAACTAAAGTTTCAAGGGATGCAGGGGGCCTCCTTAAACAAGAGTCCTATGCTTAGTGGGCCGAAAGATCGGTACGTTTATTCAGTGCACTTCCATCCTTTTTTCATATTGAATCTGGTGGGCTTGAAATACTGCCATCTTCAATAGATAATTGATTACTCTCGAAGTAACGATAAATCTCATGGTGCAGTGGACCAGGGAGCATAAATCAAAGGAGAAAGAGACCCAAAAAAGGATAATAGTCCTCCTGAAATGAATAAAGCAGTTTCTTGGGCTTTCTTTCATTGTGCAAGTCAAGGAGATCCTCCCTTGCGAGGTTCGGGAGGAGTGTTATACTTCTCTGATAAACAAAAGGTGCAAGCAAAGTATGCTCCTAGGCATTGTACCAATAACAAGGTAGAACTAGCATCTCTTGATACAGTCTTAGAGCTTGCTATTAGCAGTAACATCTTCCACTTATAGGTATTTGGGGACTCGAAGATGGACGGTTGATTAGGTCAATAAAAAGATTCAGATAAATGCTCCACATCTTCAATAGTCGTTGAGAGCAATCAGAAGGATATTGGATATTTTCTTAGGCCTCAGCATAACTCACATTTATAGAGAGTTAAACATGGAGGCAGACAGTTTGTCCAAACTTGCTTTGCTACTAGCTCCAGGTCATCTGGAGACAGAGGAAATAAAAGAAGATTAGGAGAATTATCATATTTCTTTTTGTAAAAGATGTAACCTGTAATCAAAATAGGAAGACGATTGTATAAAGTGGATACAAGAATGTATGGATTGTAAGAAATTTTTTGGCCAAGGGTGTAATCCCTTGTATCTTTTTTCGATGTAATGAGAGTTCCTCTGTAACAGTTCATGATCACTCTTTATTTAGGGTGGTGGATTATTTTCTATTGGAAGATATATATATATATATATATGTAGTTAACTAAGGTACACATCCCTTAATGAACAATTGCTATAAGTACGGATTTATATATACACCATTATTTTTGTATCTTATACTTATATCATCTCACACTTTTCTCATATTATATATTTATTTGTATGGATTCTTTTATAATGTCATATCTATTTTGGATGTTTATTTAGTGATTGAACTATAGTTCGTCATATTTGTATCAAATCTTTTTTTTGGGAATTTCTGTTGTTTGTTGGCTGCTAGTCCAACAAAAAAAGTCAAAGTTTCCTTGATTACATCTTTGACCTCATTTAGGCCTTTGGCCATCTAAGACTGAGAATTCTGCTGTTCAAAAACATTTCACTGCAAGTTTGAAGAATCCATGGATAAATGTAAAGAAACAATAAAAGTTCTATGAAGAACTAAGTAATTCTAAAAGGACTCACCATTCAAACACTCTCGGGTCAATTCATCAAATTGTTTGGTGAAAGCTTATTAACCACCAAGAAAATTAGTGTGGAACCTTTTAAAGGCCAATTTAAGTTATGAGGAGAAGAATAAACAGTCACCATTGAAGTATTTTTCTAGGGATACATAGATGAGTCAATTGTACAACTAGGGCATGGAATTACCATCATAAGCACTTAGAAAATATAGTACACATGGATTATTGCAGGATACATAATAGGTCAATCATACAACCAAAGCACCAAATTACTATCACAATTACAAAGGGAAAATCACTTACATAATCGGAAAGTCATTGTCGTATTATAGCTCGACGGTTGGGAAATAAACTTTGGAAATGAGTTCAAAGTTTCAAAGGTTAAATAGAACCTCCATTCGTGGTCACGTTGTTGAAACATTATTTTAAGTTGTTGATCATGTGCAAACTACCAAAGGGTATGAGTTACATTTTGGAAGTTGTTTTTTTCAACCTAAAAAAACCTTCTTATCTTGCTATTCATATATGGAATCAATAAGAAAAAATGTACATTCCTAATCGACATGATGTAAGTAAATCTCTAAGGTAGAGATGTATATAATTCCCTAGGATTTGAGACCCAAATACATCACATATATTCAAAATATAGCCCTCATGCCATACCAATTTAGAGCAACTACATGAACAACGTACATCCAATCATTAACCTAGTTATGATATTCAACATAATACAATCAGTGCAAAATAACTATAGCTAGTATAAATGTTCCAACAAAGATAAACGAAAGCTAAATATGCGCAATAGAGAAAAATACAACCCAGAATATAAACAAGGGATCTGAGTCAGAAAAGTAAAAAATAGAAGATGAATCGTGTCCCTTCATGGACAATTTCACCCTCAATGAACTCCTGGAAGTGACGTAATATTTCCTCACATTGTAACACTTTTTTTGACAAAGAGTTTGCCTACATACTAGATTCCCTATGAATGTGTTGTACCTGTAGCTGACAAAAATTTGAATCCAACTCCTTCGTTCTAGTATCCAATGAGAAAATTCAAGTGCACCAAGATTGGACAGTCCCATTTGCCAATTTATAATCATCGAGGAGTCCCCAACAATCTGCAGCGTTACAATGTCAATTGATTAAGCAAAAAGAAGAATGCACCAAAAAGCTAGAAATTCTGATTTTGTGTTTGTCGCCTGGCTGCATCACAGCCAGAGATGAAAATGGTGTTCTTCATTAATCTTCAGGAATGCTCCACATCTCCCAACAACTCTTTGTGCAGCCCCGTCAAAATAGCGAAGTGCATATCCCTCCAAAAGTGTGGGTCCAATTAAGATAGAAGGTTTGTTATGAAAAACATCATGATTATAGTCCTTAAACATCCCTACCGCTTTCAATACACAATAATAAAAATCCATATACTCGAAATATAACCACATTCCTCATTAGTCATATATACCACCAAATGAAAATCAAGAAGCATTCATCATTTTTGACAACCCGAAACTAGTCATGTAAATTTTGTCAAATAAAACGCAACATAAATACATTTTGTAAGGATTTAATTTTTTTGTTCAGAAGACAAAAACTAATCCTTGATATTTATTTAGAATCAAAAGAAATAGTTACATATCAAGATTACCATGTAATCAGTCCCAAAACTAAGTCATCATCACTCCACAATATTCCATAATTATGTGACATTTTGTAAGGTTATAAAAATAGTTGTGACCTAAAATTCGTCAAAACCCTCAAACTAAGAATGCGACGTTACCAACTTATGATAAAAAATAAACGAGTTACGAGTCTCGACCCAAGAGCTATATTTCGAGGTGGATTTGACTTCCTTCAGAAACAACCGTTATCTATTCATTACTTCATCACAAACGTAAGTAGAACTAATTATCATAGTACAGGTCTATAAGGCAGCTGGCAACAATATGTACGGGATTGATTATCAACGTAACTATTAAGGTAGAGGTTTAAAAATCTAATAGTTTTTACGGGTTAGAGCCAACACCCAAATGCCAAGTATTCAAGTATTTATTATGAGCCAGCGAAGTAAATAATTACTGACATTAGGAAAAATTATATTGATTTCTTGTGTGCTGTAACGACTTTCCTTGAGAGGAGAGGGAAAATGAGAGAGCTATATTATGGAAAATTAGAGATCTATATTATGGAAAATGAGAGAGTAGCCAATATGGTTTTCATGTATTAACATGTTTGTGCTTATTGCCCATAATAAGAAGAGTTTGATATCATGTGACAAAAGCGAATATGTATATGAGTTGGATGTTTATACCACATCTAAAAAAAAATTTCTTCAATTTACTTCAACTGAACACAATTTGTATGCAGTGTGCACTAAATAACAGTAAATTGTATGGAAATTCTCAGTTTAGGGTCACAACTAAGAACATAACAACGTTTGTATGTATATTCTCAGTATCAAGCAAAATTTATTGTTGGTTGAGATTCATTCCAGAAACTGCCCACCAAGGAAAGATTAGAGAATGAGATTCAATAACAACAACTACAACATTTATGCACTAAACAATTTCTACAAGATTCCATAAACTAGTTGAGAGGGGAATAAGATTTATTCCATTTATGCACAAAGAAACAACATACCTACCCTTAGAAGGAGTAGGTAATTAACCATATTTAGGGTTTCAACAAGTAAGCACAAGTGAGCATTTACCTTCTTTTAACCAAAAAAAATGTATTTTTGGGAGCTACATGTGTTGGGCACTTCAAGGTCATGCGAACATTTTCCAAAGGCATTAGGGTCACTTCCAAATTTGTAGGAAATATAACTATTGAGAAAATGGATGGTTTATTAAGTGTAAATGTAGTGACATGTTGCTCTGTTGACCAAGGAAAATTGTGAAGACAAAATGGGTCAGTTTATACAGTGTTTCTTTCACCATTCAGGTCCGGAGGTCAACTTCAAAGAGCTAGACCAAAAACTGAAGGAAAATGAGGAAGCAAATCGAGTCAAATATGTTTGAGAAGTTCTCAATTTGAATCTCCTACTTGTCTCCTTGCATTGACTCACTTTTCTATTTAGAAATCTAATGGCGATGGTTGATGACAAATCTCCTAAGCTATGCAATTTTCTCTATGAGTTTTTCAAATCCACGTATAATTGTGTTGGGCCTGGCCTATTCAGAGTGTACAAGAAGTTGTCTAAAAGAAGTCCCTTGGACTGACCACTTATCAAAGATGGAGGTTTCATCCAATTAATCCCCAAAGCAGAGGATCTTGCAATGATTACCGATAGACAACAAATTCTCAATCCCGATGTTTCCTACAAAATTGAACTACATCCAACCTTATATTATTTCATCTGAGCAAACTTGTTTCATTCAATTTAGAGAGCAATATCACAAATAGCATGTTTTGCATTCTAGGGTTTGTGTCTCAAGTTCTTGATTTATCTCTTCATAGATTCATTAATATATCATATATCCTTTATTCTTCATCTCTTCTTTCCCATGATTATGTGGGTTTAGGTTGCAAGTTGGTTTCTTTCTTCAGGGAAAACATCACTTCAATATATAGTTTGGTTCCCTTGTGACCACTTTCAAATTATACAACACAATTATATCTTTTAGTAAGTTAGTAAAAAATAACTCTGCTAATTGGAAAACAATTCCACATAAATATTCATAAACACAATTAGATCAAGAATACTAATGCTCAAAATACTTGGAAAACAATGCACAAAGATTTGCGTTAGTCAGTCATCACAAAGAGGTGTTTTGACCTTGTAGAAATAGAAACATCAAAGAAATAATGGTATTCAACTTCTTACTTCTCAGATAACAATGAGGCAATTAGTACTCTAGGGTTGCAACACTCAAAGGAGTTGATTGGCACTGTTAGGATTATTAATCCTCCCTTGTCCAAATTTGGTCATATGTCTAAATCGGGAGTCATGTCTAAATCGGGAGTCCATCCAGTCTATTTATAGTCATTAGCACCATTGGATAAACTTAACCTAATTGGGGCACATGTTTCAGTTACCAAAGTGTGGGGAACACTAATTAAGGCTCACTTCCACTTATTGCACTTGATTGCATAAGTTTAGGAGTCTCCTAGATCAATCCCTACAATTTAGGAAGCAACTGGGAGTGCCGAAACCAACCAAGGTCAGTTAACTTCAGTTGATGACTAGTTAAGCCAAGTTAGGAGTCAGTTACATTCAGTTAAATAATGGTTTAATTAATTGCACACATGTGGGACGTTTTTCTCACCTACCACAGTCAGTTAACCATTATTTAATACTAAATGTAACAGTTGGTTGTGTTTTAGAACTCGGTTATGATTTAGACAAGGACAGTTAACTACTGAGTCCTTAACTTCAGTTGATGACTAGTTAAGCCAAGTTAGGAGTCAGTTACATTCAGTTAAATAATGGTTTAATTAATTGCACACATGTGGGACGTTTTTCTCACCTACCACAGTCAGTTAACCATTATTTAATACTAAATGTAACAGTTGGTTGTGTTTTAGAACTCGGTTATGATTTAGACAAGGACAGTTAACTACTGAGTCCTTAACTTCAGTTGATGACTAGTTAAGCCAAGTTAGGAGTCAGTTACATTCAGTTAAATAATGGTTTAATTAATTGCACACATGTGGGACGTTTTTCTCACCTACCACAGTCAGTTAACCATTATTTAATACTAAATGTAACAGTTGGTTGTGTTTTAGAACTCGGTTATGATTTAGACAAGGACAGTTAACTACTGAGTCCTTAACTTCAGTTGATGACTAGTTAAGCCAAGTTAGGAGTCAGTTACATTCAGTTAAATAATGGTTTAATTAATTGCACACATGTGGGACGTTTTTCTCACCTACCACAGTCAGTTAACCATTATTTAATACTAAATGTAACAGTTGGTTGTGTTTTAGAACTCGGTTATGATTTAGACAAGGACAGTTAACTACTGAGTCCTTAACTTCAGTTGATGACTAGTTAAGCCAAGTTAGGAGTCAGTTACATTCAGTTAAATAATGGTTTAATTAATTGCACACATGTGGGACGTTTTTCTCACCTACCACAGTCAGTTAACCATTATTTAATACTAAATGTAACAGTTGGTTGTGTTTTAGAACTCGGTTATGATTTAGACAAGGACAGTTAACTACTGAGTCCTTAACTTCAGTTGATGACTAGTTAAGCCAAGTTAGGAGTCAGTTACATTCAGTTAAATAATGGTTTAATTAATTGCACACATGTGGGACGTTTTTCTCACCTACCACAGTCAGTTAACCATTATTTAATACTAAATGTAACAGTTGGTTGTGTTTTAGAACTCGGTTATGATTTAGACAAGGACAGTTAACTACTGAGTCCTTAACTTCAGTTGATGACTAGTTAAGCCAAGTTAGGAGTCAGTTACATTCAGTTAAATAATGGTTTAATTAATTGCACACATGTGGGACGTTTTTCTCACCTACCACAGTCAGTTAACCATTATTTAATACTAAATGTAACAGTTGGTTGTGTTTTAGAACTCGGTTATGATTTAGACAAGGACAGTTAACTACTGAGTCCTTAACTTCAGTTGATGACTAGTTAAGCCAAGTTAGGAGTCAGTTACATTCAGTTAAATAATGGTTTAATTAATTGCACACATGTGGGACGTTTTTCTCACCTACCACAGTCAGTTAACCATTATTTAATACTAAATGTAACAGTTGGTTGTGTTTTAGAACTCGGTTATGATTTAGACAAGGACAGTTAACTACTGAGTCCTTAACTTCAGTTGATGACTAGTTAAGCCAAGTTAGGAGTCAGTTACATTCAGTTAAATAATGGTTTAATTAATTGCACACATGTGGGACGTTTTTCTCACCTACCACAGTCAGTTAACCATTATTTAATACTAAATGTAACAGTTGGTTGTGTTTTAGAACTCGGTTATGATTTAGACAAGGACAGTTAACTACTGAGTCCTTAACTTCAGTTGATGACTAGTTAAGCCAAGTTAGGAGTCAGTTACATTCAGTTAAATAATGGTTTAATTAATTGCACACATGTGGGACGTTTTTCTCACCTACCACAGTCAGTTAACCATTATTTAATACTAAATGTAACAGTTGGTTGTGTTTTAGAACTCCAATTGTGATTTAGACAAGTCTTGGTTACCTACAGTCAAGTAGAGTCATCAATTCGAACTTCCTCATGTGGATTCGAATTGCTTGTGGCTATTAAAGCCATTTTACATCATTGTAATTATTATCTGGATTACTTTTTTTTATTAATGAAAGCATTCACAGCTGCAAGCCTTTTGCACTGTTTCATTCTTCAATGGCTGAGTAAATTGTGAGATCTTCTTTGTGAGTTGTGTGTTTGTCTACAGATCTATATGCTCAAATTTACAGGCACTCTAATGCAACAAAAGTTGTCAGGTTATCTGAAGGGCATACTTTTAGTCGGTAATATGGCATTATTGATTGTGTTTACTTAAGCTAGAAGGGGACATTGTGATTACTTATGCTACTAACAATAAGGGATGGCTAACTATTCAAATGTGGATGATGGTGGGGAGGGGATGCTTATGGATTAATTGATTGGATTGCTTGCAGACAGTTAGTTTCTTCCAAGGATTATTCTCTAAGAGTTGTATTCTTAATGAAAAAAATTGATGTGCTTGCATACATGATTACATCATATTGCCAAATTTAAGTGAAGAGGGAAGTTGATATGTATGTACCTTAACCCTGACATAACCAAATTCTATTTTTAGTGTTAGGTGTTTGCAATCAGCTAATTATTGGCATACCTATTGACCTTCATATCATTAATAAACCTTGGTTTGGGGGCTGATTGTGGGTGTGTATTGTCATTTTAAAGTCTGAAGTTGCTCCAAAGATGCCTGAAATTATAGGCTAAAGCTATCATTGCTCCTTTTGGTGGCTGCTTATTTTCATTTCATGCTAATTAAAGTTGTTTCATTGCTAACTTGCCTTTGGAGACCACCCATAATTCAAATTTCAACCATCAAATTCATCCCAATATTGATTTGTAGGGTTGTTTATGCCTAGAGCACTATTCAAATTGATTAGGAATATGCCCATATTTAATTTAGGGTTGATATCATGTTGTTTTAGGACTATTTTGGGGATTATTTATTCCTAGAACCTAGAAAATGATGCCTAGAACCTTTGGATTAGAGAATTGGGGAGTTTAGGCGTTGTAATGTGCCCAGGGGGACCACCCAAAAATGTTTTTTCTATGAACATACGTCCTTCAAAATGCACAAAATTTGTTTTTGAGCTTGTAAGAAGGTTGATTACCATGACAAGGGTCCTTTTTAGCCACTAAAATTTGCTGGTTCATGGTTGTTATTTGTGGATTTGAAAAAAAGTAGTTAGGCAAACATTTGATTAGTGTATTAGTGTAAATGTGTCACACACACACACACACAACACTTAAAGTAAAGTATACAACCTACACAAGAGTTTTGTCATCTTGTTAAAATAATTTCTTTAAATTATACAACATTTGACTTTTGCTCATTCTCCATAATAAAGATGTGTATTTTTGTGAATCTAAATATGGAAAACATAATCAATGATTTTATGCTGGTCATATTTGAATATGAGAAAATAAAGGAAGTGGATAAGAGAACTACATATTTTAACATACAAAACTACATTCAAGAGATTTCAAGAGGGGCAAGGATATACAACATTGGGCCTTAGGCTAACTCTCTATAAAGGTGTGTAATTTTGTGAATCCAAATCTAGAAAACATAATTAATGATTTTATGCTGGTCAAATTTGAATATGAGAAAATAAAGGAAATGGATAACAAAACTACATATTTTAAAATGCAAAACTACATTCAAGGGATTTCAAGGGGTAAGGAAGGAAAGGAAAGGGGTATGAAGTAATTGTCTTTTACTATAATTGTAATTTTATAATTTTGAGATAGATATTTTCTCAATTATTCTTGGTACGATATAAGTTAATTATACATAATGGGTCTCTATACCACATGATCATGCAAACTCACATCATATTGGGTTTCTAACAAAATTATACACAGGGATCATGAGTTGAAAAAATGTAAGAACAGATTCTAGTATTAAAAGAAACCCCATAACTACAAAACTCAAATACTTGCAAAATGCAATGAACATCCATTCCTGGATGAATTGGGCATACAATCACCTAATCGATCGAAAAAATCTATTGTATTACAATCGATAAGATCTCCAAACACAAACTCCCCATAAGATCTTTGATCTGCACGAGTTGGTCACTCATTTATGAGTGTTGTCACCTAAAACACACTTCACCACAGATAAGTATCCCAACCACTAGGTGTGTTCTTATGGGGAAACTATGAGTTTAGAACCCACTATCACCTCGATTCCTAACTCCTCTATTAGACCCAACTCCCAAAGGTCAAGGGGGGTAGTTCCTACTTACTAAGTTTCTCAAAGGTTTTAATTGGGAGTTAAAATTACTATTTATATGACGAGCAATCGTGCAATATGCAACAAATAAATTGATGACAATCAAACCAACTTGAAACTAAACTAAATATTGCTTTAAAGAATGAAACAATGAAAACAATGACTATACCAGTACCTTATCTATTGGGATTAAATGGAGTCAATAAACCAATTCTTGCTTAATGAAAAAATATTTATACAATAAACAAAAGAATTACAATAATTTCACTTCCAAACTGTAAAACATCCAAAAATGAGAATAACTTGTTGGAAATAAAATAAATTTAATGGAATGCTTTGAAAGTAAATACGAATGACAAGTGATTGAAATGTTTTGCAAGTGGTCCTGTGAATTTTAGGTTAATTTTTAAGTCTCACTTTATCTTAGGGGGTTATGCTTGAAACATGAAACACACAACCTAGATAATGTGTCTACTTTGAACACTTATCTCTTTTGATTTGAGAGAGATTGTTGGGTGCTCAACAAGAGAACGCAGGGTTCGCTCCTTGCTTCGCAGGTTGATCCCAAAGATCATTGGGTGCTCAATAGGAAGACATTAAGTGCCACAAGGCTCCCAACAACCTCTACCCCTCAAACTCCATGGGTCAACCTTTATTTTCTCAGTTCTTTAAAAGATAGATGTTGAGTGCCTATTATTTTAGCCAACACAAATCCTCTTCATTGCAAAAACTATTGTTGTAATTGTTTCAAGCCTTGTTGTTACCCTAGCCTTGTGCCTAAAGAATATAGAGTTTAACCTAAATACCATCCTCATAATGAGGGAAAGTGCATGAGATTTTCCTCGAGATATATTACCTCGAACATATATATAATGTATTTAGTTTGAACTGATGACTACCACCCACTGGGAACGATGCCTACAATGTCACACCTTTTAGGGTGAATGATATGTTAGTAACCTTTCATATAAAATATCTAGTCAATTGGATTTTGGTAAAATTTGTGGTTTTAGCATTTAACTACTACCTTGAGCATCGGAAGGAATTATTTATGAGCATCGATGTGCATTTAAATTTTGTTTTCTACCTGAACTAATGGTTTGCAGGTACCTCAGGAGTAGGGTTGGACGCATTTCCTTCCTTTTATTTCTGTATTTTTTTCATGTTCTTTAACAACTTTGTTTATGGGATTGATAAGAGACTTATAGCACTTGCAAAAATATATCACTCACTTTCTCTTTAATGTGTTTTTTCATTGGGTATGTAGCCTGGAGTTTTAAATATTTGACCTATTCTCCCTTCACATTTGTGTTGCTTAAATATGCTTTATTATTATGTATGTTTTCTATTTCAAGGTGATTCAACATAAAAGAACTTTACAGTACAGTTCCCATCCCTAGTTTGCGTTCCCCTAACCCTAACTGTGCAACATTTTGTTTCAACAAGCCCATTTTTTATTTTGGCATTATATATGTAAGTCTATCTAATAAATCAAGTGAAACATAGCTAAATTTCAAGAAACTCTTTATAAGTTTGAGTGCATTTCTAATAGTATAAAAAAAAGAAATAGAAGAGGAAAAACCATCTGCATGGATATCTGAATGACTTACCACGCCAGTATTAGGAGGTGCTTTCATGTCCTCGAGAATTAGATTTACAGTTTCATGCATGTAGTGTTTAACTTTATTGAGTGGGGCTTGAAAATGTGAAGTTTGTTGTTTAAACCATTGATTTACAACATCTTTAATGTTTTCTTCAGTCACAATCTAACAAATAACTATATTGCAAAATTGAACTTTAAAACTGAAAATACATTGTCTAAACAACCATATAAATGCACAACATAAACAAATAGAATCCACACAAGATAGAGAAGGATTTACCTTGGAAACCCCAATTCTTTGGGGAAAAACCAACAAATATTTGTCTTCTTCTTATTGCAAGATTTGTTTACAACAACACTACAACAATCCTCCAAATATGGACCAAAACTCCTCAGAAAGACTGCTAGCCATAGCCTATGGCTGTTTGAGACAAAAACATACTTAAGATGCCCCAAAACCTCTCTAAAAACTGGATAGAGAAACTTTAGATGCACCTTGGATCCAATAGATAACAGAGAAATAACTCTCCCCTAGAAAAAGTATGATCTCAAACTTAGATCTAGACTACTCACTACAAGAGGAAACTTGTCTCTTGCAACTGTGATGTTTTATACCTCTTAATAGACTCTTTTATAACACTACTTTATGTTAATACCATGGGACACCTAGTACCATGTGACACATAATACCATGGTCTCTCTAATACCATGGACTATAATGAATTACAAAAGACACTATTACAAGACTATCTAGAGCGTTTCACTCATTCCCTTCTGTGTTGCTAGACAACCTCAACATAGAAGTACTTATCCAGCTACCAAAACTAACACTCTCTTTTAGTAAGAAAAATACTTCAACATAAACATCCACTAAGATCAAACACATCCTCTACTACTACTGCAGCTTCTTCTTTTGAACTAACACATCCTCCACTACTACAACTTCTCCTTTTGAACTAGAAAACTTCCCTACTACATCCACTGCACTCTCATAGAAAGTTGGTTAACTAGGGGACGATTTTGACTTTTCGGCCGATTTTCAACCAGAATCCGGTGAATTTAACACACAAAATCTTATAATTTGTGTTGTTTGTTGGACGATTTTAAGTGCAGAAATGAAATCAGGTGACACGAAAACCCCAAATCCAGAATCCGGTGAATTTAACACACAAAATCTTATAATTTTTGTTGTTTGTTAGACGATTTTAAGGGCAGAAATGAAATCAGGTGACACGAAAACCCCTAAACACCCACGAAAATTCAGTGAAGATTCATAGCCAAAAACAAATAAAAACCAGCTGAAAATAAAGAAAAAATCCTGTCCTAGTTAGACAACTCGGAAGATTTGTATTCTTGTCATCTCAAACAATCACATGCTCGTATCGTTGCAGCCGTCAATGCTGTTACACTCAGCGTCTCTGCCGGCGTCCATGTGTCCATAACAGGCGGTTATTTCTTGCGTTGACTGCTTTCCACCACTGTTGTTACCTCTCAGGTTTTGTGTAGATTTCTGCTCACTCAATCGTCACCACATCCCATGGCCATGAACACAATCAACAGTCGGTTGTGGCTCACTCCTCAAGCCCACGAACTCACGTCCTGGCGGCTTCACGTCCCAGCCATCTCAGGCCCCATGTATTCCACACTACTGCTTCTTTTTGGACAGTTGCAGTAGCTTGAATCCGCAGCCTGTCAGCCATCTTTCTCTTCTCCACATCTTCTACGTCCTTCCTCGCGCACTAGAATCCAATTTCCTTACCGCCATCTTACTACCTATTGACGGCTGGAGTCTGTATATATCTGTAGCTTCTGATAGCTTTATGTTGAGCACTGTCACCGAACATTCGTCAATCTCCTAGATCATGGCTCGTACATGGCCCATGAACTCAGGGTTTACACTTCATGTGGGCTCAACGCTTACGGCCACATGAATTTCCAACTTTGGTCAAATCGCTTCGAGAGCTCCCCCCGAGTCTGCACAAACCCCAGCTCGATGCCTTAGCTCACGGCTACGTCGGTGTCCTCAGATCTCCACGCCGCTCGCGTGGCAAGTTTCCTCATACCCACCCTGATACCATGTGAAATTTTAGGTTTAAACCTTTAATTTACAACTTATTTAACTACAACATAAAAGGCCAGAGATTGAAACTAAGGAGACAGAGAAGTGATCCCCTTGTAACCTTCCCAAAAAGACAGTCAACTACTGTCAGTAACTCTAGAAAATGAAAATTCTTCTTTTCAAAAATAAAAGCTAGCATAAACGAAGAACATTCTTTTGCAAAAAATTGATTCAAACTAATCAAGGCTCATCCAACAAAAATGGAAAGTGAAGAACTCGGTAATCTAAGTCACAAAGATCAAAGAACATGGTAGTTGAAGCAGACAAAGAGCAAAGTCTTGCAAATCACTTGAACTCAAAAACTTAAAAGTAAGAATCAAAGTGCTTGATTGATCAAAACTCTCCAAAATCGTAGTGTTACTACCACCACTACTATGTTGTGATTCTTTCTTTTTATCCTCAAAAATCCCTTTCAATACTCCAAACCAAGAACTACTCTACCCTGGGCCTTAAGACGACTCAACCCTAGAACCCCGTAGTGGTAGGAATAGGTCCATAGCCGAGAAACACTAGAATAAGACATTGCATATTAGAGACTTTAAAAGTCGGTTGATGAAAATCCATGCAAGAATAATATTTGCACTCTATAAACATATTCAATAATTTAATGATGAGAAAGAGATGATTGTGGTTCGATTTGTAGTATGTATGACATCCTTTTAATGAATCTTTGAATAGTGCAAGAATCAAAGATGAATCTAGTGTCTTCCCTTTGCACCATCACAATAAAAATCATATATGTGGCATTAAAACACTCCATAACAACCACGAACCTCGTATCTTTTGGGATTTAAGTTTGTTTACCTCCAAGACCATGGAGAATGAAACATGGGTCTACACCATCTTAGCTATGAGAGATAAACAAGCCACGACTATGCGTTGCATCATCCAAGCCTTCATTCCTTCTTGCAATGGCGACAATACATTAAGAATCCCTTTTCGACAACAACAATAAGAATGAAAATAGAAGCACATGCATCTAGAGATCAAACAAAACCTGAATCAAGAAACCGCATGGCCCCTACGTTTCTTACCGAGATTATGTGCATTGAGAGAAATTGATCTAGGTAATTGACGGATAGTTAGGTCATTGGAGAAGCCTTGAGCCGCTCAACAAAGGAGTTTCTACACTTGGGAGGCCATGAGTGATACTTGGGAATTTCATGATGAAACTACGAACCGACTAAAAACTGTGTGAACCATGAGCATGATAAAGACCACCTGAAATTGTTGGATGTATGGAAACAATTAAGTAGCTTGAGAGATAAGGAATCCACTACAGTGGCCAACAATAGTTTCACAATAAAAGAACACCTTCGATGTATATATATAACATATTTTTACTTTATACAAAAGAAATTATATATATAGAGAGAGAGTGTTATCATATGAATGGATCTAACTCGTTAGTGATGATGATGATGATGATTAATGTTCACTTAGATTAACTTTGGTCTATCAGACTTTAAGAAGGACACTACTTGGTTTACTTTAAAATCTTGTTCATGTGCTTAAAAAGGTTGCCAAGAAGCTTTCCAAGCTCACTATAGTTTTGGCAAGTTAGGAGGTTATAAATTTTTGGATTGTAGAAAATACTATGAAACTCGGATCTAATGTGGGTGTAAGCAAGGCATTCTAAGAGAAAGTGATTTTCATCCGCAATGCTCATAGACTTACAGAGATGGAAAACCCTTTCTGTCCATGGAGTTTTAGGAATAGACCAACTCTCTGTTTCACTCTGGAGTTCATGAGAGTCCGTTCTAATCTTGTCTATATTAATTTTCTTCCGTGAACTAGTTAATACCGAGAGATACTTTGAATCTTCCAAGTTAGGATTAATGACCTCCTTATAGTATCTTAATTTTTTCTTAACCGCTAAATTTTCCTCACACCAAAATTTCTCTTTAAACTTAGAAGCAATAATGTTACTTAAAATGATAAATATAAATATTTAATTAATTTATTCTAATATATTATACTATTTTAAATAAATATTTTTAGAAGTATTCTAATAGTTTTGATATGAAGATTATCTATATCATTTAAGATTGTCCATTATCCTATTTTGATATTCCCTAAGATTTTATGATATTTAGAATTTTAAAATTGTTTTAAATAAATACAAAATGATTATTTCATTTGAAAACAAATATATGATCTAGCTTTCATCGACTCTTTCCATTGGTATTTGTAATAATAACTAAATAACAAAAGTAGTATTATTACGCCGAAGGCATTTTTTAGGTGGTTGTTTGTCTAACAATTTCGTCGGTCTGTCGAGAACAAATAAAAATCTGCCATGTGTAACCAAAACATTAATGTGTGTGGCTACCGTCAATAGGCGGTGGAGATCCACAAAACGTCTAAATAACTTGCGATATCCAATGGAGTATTTCGTCTGGACTAATACTTCAATATCCGGGTACTTCTCTCAGCGTGGACAAATGGATAGTTGAGATTTGACGTCAAATTAGGAATTGAAGACATCAAAGCATTGATGTCTACATTCATGCCAACCTTCGACCGACTATGTTTAGATCAGTTTTGGTTGCCTATATGTATTCATTATTGGGATGCTTAATCCCGCCATCACTCTGCATATGCCAATCTTCTTAGGTAATACTTTCTAGCGCAGCCTAGCTATATTGCAGTTATCATGTATTATTTCCAGCTTGCCTTGTTATATTGTTTCGGTTTCATTCATTATTATCACATATTTAGGAAAAATAATCACCTATCACCTATGTTGAATCTATATATCGCAACTCAACTTTCCACAACTTTAACTAGCTTGCAACTTTGCATTGCAGAACTCATCCTCGACTATTGATCTGTGCAGCTTCTTCTTTGTCCATTGAGCTAGGATCAAGTGTGGATCTTCACCTTGTCTTTGTGGATCTATTATTTTCCCTACACCTTTCTCTTTCACAATTCCTATGGAGTGTCAAATGTGATGTTGAGCAAGATCTAAACCCTTCAGGATTTTGTTGCACCTTTCAGCTGCAAAATCGCTCTCAGTCATTGATCTTCCCCTTCATGACTTTGGTCATTTGTTCCCGCTTTCTCTGCCACGTGTGTCTCCTTGTTTGCGTCCATTCTCTTTAATCCTAGGATTTGCATTGTTTATTGATATCCTTCAAATAATTACTCAAGCTACATATGTCTTCTTCTTAAATTACATTAACATACAATACATACATACATACATACATACATACATACATATATGTATATCCTAATACATTGGTGCAAAATTGTTTCTTCTTAGGTTATGTTTTGCAACCCCTACATAGAACTCTGAACAAAGAAATTTGTATTGATGAGGTCAATGTTAACTTTGAACTCTATTGCAAGGATTGGAAATGGAGAGGTACTTTGCAATCCTATTCTGCAAATTTTGGAATTCACAACAACTTTTGAATATCGCCATTTTGTACACCTATCCGATGGAAATACTACAATACAAAGTCTATTTGCCTCACCTCTCAACTCCCTTTTCACATCATCTCAAGTGGAAATTGGATCATTGGTTCAAATAAATAGCTTCACTTGTAAATCTATCCAAAATAACACATATGTATTCACTTGTTTAATTTTCCCTACTACTTATTTCTCAACCACATAAATCACACACAATGAACCACACTTTATATTACTTACTCTTTAACTATACATTTTTTTCATGCTTTCCAGGATTCTTATAGTTCATGATATACAGGTGCATACTATGACATCAGATATTATTGGTGGCCCACTGGTGAACAATGATGCAACTTCTCCTAGCAAGCACTAATTAGAAAAAACTAATACACCCCCAATATTTACTCCTATCAAATATTTACTGCCATACATGCAAGAATGGACATTGAAAGTCAGAGTCCTTTCAAAAATTGACCTTCGCACCTTCACTAGTGTTAGGGGGTCTGGACATGTGTTTAGCTTTGACATCATTGATATCACGGGTAGTGAAATACGCATCACATGCTTCAACATGCAAGCAACGCAATTCCACTCTTCAATAGATATTGGTAAACTGTACACAATATCAAAAGGTCTAATCAAGCCTGCAAAGAAACAATTCAATCATTTGAAAAGTGATTAGCAAATAAATCTTGCCAATAACTTCACCATAGAAACTTGCTTACATGATGAACATTCAATAGCAAACCATAACTTCATCTTCACTCCTATTAATGAATTACTACCTCTAATCAACAACTATGTAGTTGATATTATTGGAGTTATATTCATTATCCCTCATGAGGAAAAATGGAATGGAGACACATAAGAGAACCCTTCAGCTAAAGGACATGTCAAGTGATAGTTTAGAGGTCACATTGTGGGGGGTCTTGTGCAATAAATATAATCTAGAGAAATATGCCACCATAAATAGCTTTCCAATAATTGCTATTAAGGTTGGGAAGATAACAGTCTTCAATAAGATCTCGATCACTACAACCTTCTCATCCCGGCTTTACATCAATCCTGATTTCAAAGAAACTCAGGAATTGCGAACTTGGTTTGAAAATCCAGGTACAGTCCTCCAATGCTACTCATTATCTGCACATGGTGCTTTAGGAGGACATCAATCCATACAAAAGCATTTTTCTGACATACAAAATAAAGGGATCGATACAAGGGTGGACCCTTTATACATTTTAGTTGAAGAAACTATTGCTTCTATGGATACAGACAACTACTGGTATGGTGCACACCCACTTACATTTGAAGATCGAAAGTGCAAGAAAAAACTCACACCTATTGAGGATGGTATATGGAAGTGTTAAAGGTGCAATCAACACGCATTTGAATGTGAATACAGGTACATATTCCAATTCACAATTGAAGACAACAGATGGAAAGCTGATGTAACTGCATTCTAGGATGTTGTAGAACAATTTATCGGCATATCTTCTCTGAAGCTTTCTGAATATGGTTATGAAGGAAATACTAAAGAAACCAAAACCATCTTCTCCAAGTTTTTCTTCAACCATTACTTGTTCAAATTGGCAGTACATGAAGAAACATTTTCCAATCATAAACATATCAAAAATATTGTAATTGCATGTGACAAAATGGATTGCATGAAAAATCCAAAAAAAAAACATACCCATCCCTAAAATTTTGATTGAATAGTTAAGGCATGTGTTATGCCTTTTTTTTCCAAAACAAAATGTACTGTAGCCTAACATTTTGATTGAATAGTTAAGGCATGTGTTATTCCTGTACTGTACTTTATACACATACATACTAAATAAAACTTAATTACTATACAATTTTCCTTCAATTTATTACTTTTCTATTAATGGGGATATAACCTTCACATTCATATCCAACATATCATATAATTTCATTTCCATCTTTTTAAAATTATATGCACTCTCAACTTAATTAAAATATACTTACAAATCATTCAATGTTTTCCTTCAGTTCAATCAAATATTGCAAATCAAATCATGGCTACTAATTTCCTTCCTGAAGAGCATGCACACCTACTTCAAATAATACCAACATACACCACATTTGAAGTACTCTCAAAGTCACTACAAATGCCTACTATATTTCAACAAAAAATTCCAATAGGTCTAGCAAATATATCATCTTCACAATGTGAGTCTGATAGAAAGAAGAACTACAACAATTAGTGACATATAGTCCACACTACAACAATCAACACAAACAAAAAAGATAAACGAAGCAAAGAAAAGGACACTCTCACTACTATACCATCTACATCTAGACTCCAACAAAATGAACAACGTAGGTGTTATAGCGGATTTCACCACTCCAGGTGAATCACACTTTGTATGGCCTTCCCCTATCCCGCTGCAGACTCCTTAGCCCCTATGGACCACTTTTTGTCCTTTGATGTTTCCTTGATCATCCCTAAAAACACATGAAAAATGCTATACGTGACTTTTAAACCTATAAGCGCGTACATACGCGGGTTTGACCCAGATAACCGCGTACATCAGGATGTGTGCATAGTCCAAATCCTTTTGGAGTTTTCCTTGACATGGATCCGACGCATTTGACTCCTGGCCTTCCATATGCCTTGAGATTGCTCGGATTCGACCTTTCATTGCCCCTTTGAAAAGCTATATAAGGAACCCCTTGGTACATTGAAGGAATAAGAGAGAATTGAGAGCAAAGAAACTATATTCCATTGTTACCGGAACTTATGCTTGAGTCTGCATCCCTTTGTCCCTTGGAGCACTTTTGTGTTCTTCCCAAGCTTGCCTTTTGCTAGTGAGCTTGCTATCGAGAGATGGAGGATTGAAGTGGTGGAGGCCCAAGTGGGGGATTCAGTTTCTTCGGTTCGCAGACGTGCCGTCAGAGGTTGTATCTTGTAATCTCTGATTTATATTAATAGAAATATCTTTTCCTGTCCAATGATGTGTATTTGAATGAATATTTTATCCATGGGATTATGTCAAATGCTTTTACATTATTGATTATATATGCTAGAATAGATCTAACACCATGATATATAGAATGCTTGTATTGTTTACTTGGTGTTGGGGAAGTAATATATCAATTCAAGCTGAAGATTGGAAAGCTCAACGGGGATCTACTTCAACCGTCTGGAATAAGGTACGAGGTCTGATCCTTTAGTGTTAGACATTTAATTTCTATTGCATATTGGAAAGGATTGATTTCTGGAGTCAAGCTGTCTGTTGTGGTACCCCAAGCCATAGGAATTTCTCTCCATAACAGAATTGGCGACTCTGCTGGGGAGTTCCTAGTAGTTGTCCTTTGGGGGTTGTTTTCTCGGCATTCAATGTATTTGAATTGCTCTTTCTCTCTTGTTTTTGTGTCGGGTATGGGGGCATGTATGCCTGGTAGATTCTGATTGGTGTGAAGTTTGTCTCAGCCTGTATGTTTGCCTTGATTTTATGCACCTTTTCTTTCTGTACACGGGTTTTTGATTTACAGTCGCGTATACACGCAGTTTCCTCTGCGATTTCCGCGTATACACGCAGGTTTACTGCGAACAGTCGCGTATACCCTTGATTTTGACTTTTTGTGGAAGATAATTGGTTGTTGGGTGAATTCTGATATTTGTTGAGTCTCCTTTGACACTCCCTGAGTCTGTTTAGACCTCTGTTTCTAACCAGAAACGTTTTTTTTTAGGAAAGTTCTTGTCATGGCATTTTCGATTTTTTGTTTGAGATTAGTGCATTAGAGTTCTTTTACCTTAGTGCTTTGAGTGTTTTTTGTGTGTGCTTGCAGAGTCTAGGGACCGTAGAATCATTCTTTTGCTTTTTGCATCTCTTTTTCAAAAAATCCAAAAACATTTGCTTATCATCATGCATTGCATTTTGCACTTTGCATTGTACTTGCACTAGATCTAGATTTGCTTTGGAGTACTAGTTAGGACTTCATATATGAAAAG
>LPNX010205165.1:173257-184438 GCA_001517045.1 Pseudotsuga menziesii | reverse complement strand
AGCACGAGGCAGTGTGAGCGGTTATTGATTGGGATGACCCCTAGTCATAACTGAGTAGCACCGGAGATATTTCCAGGATTGTATTCGTATCTGGGGGCTTTCGAGAGTTTCGGGCTTTGATACCCTGCCCATACGGTCAATCCCACCTGCGACTGTCCGCCTGAGCATTGATTATATTGAGGTGACCTTAGTGGCCTTACCTAGGATATCGAGGGGGTACTTGTAGAGGTTATTTTGCAGGTGTCCCGGCTAGGTTGGGGTCGGACAGCACAATCGCTTTACGCCTTGAAGCTGAGGGCCACAATAATTGGTTACGTACCTCCGCTTGTTGTGTATGGGAGTCTCAAGCCTCTCCTAGGCGAGACATACCTGCTTCATTCGGGAGCTCACTTATCCAGCCCTTGTTTGCTTGCATTTGGCTTTAGATTTTATTAGTGATTGCTCTGTGCACGATAGTTGGTCTATGGTTTACGTAAATAGAGAGTCTTTGCTATTTTTTGAGTCATTGTGGATTCGAGTGCGGTTCCTCGCCGTTCTCGTCGTTTAGCAGGATTTTCTCCTTCTACTTCTCCTCCTCCTTTGGGAGAGAGACCTAGACAGTCCAGGCGGACTATGTCACACATTGATTCACACACCATGGGGGATTCTTCAGAAGGTATTCCTGAACCACCTCCTCCCATTCATGTAGACGATGGGGAATTTACACCTACTTATGATCCTTCACCTGACTTAGTCAAGTTAGGTCCTGTGATTTTTGAGATAGGAGCCATGCATGATAGACCTACTCACTCTAGGGCTAATTCCCCATTGACGCGTTATCGGTATGGCATGCCGGAGGACGCCGAGACTCATTTTGAACCCGCCACTACTAGCTATGGTAGTTATGGTATGGCTGGTTTTCCTATGCATGATTTGACATTTCATGTCGAATCCGACTTCGAGCCTAACACTATGCCTGGGGGCACTCTCATTCCTTACCATGCGGAGAGGTTTGGGAGCACTAGTCACATTGCACCTTCCGTCCCAGTGGTGGAAGCTACATCATATATCCCTTCTAGGTCTAGGGTTAGCGATCCGATTAGGATACCAGATCCGAGACGAGTGACGATAGGCGGTAGTACATATATTATTACTTAGGTTCCTTCGTCCTCGGCCCCTAGTTCTTCAAATGTACATCCTCCACCTTATTCATGTGGTCCTTCGAGCCGATATATGGCTATGAGTCAGGTCGGTACTGCGGTTACTAGACCAGTTGTGTCTCAAGTCCACATGCCTCCGACCGCTGCGTTGGGAGGTTATGTTCATGCTTCTAGAGGTCATATAGCTACTTCTGAGGCATATATCCCTACTTCCGGAGCGTATCTTCCTACCTACGGAGTGTCTCATGGGGCAGCGCATGCGATGACCTATGGACCTTGTTATGGGACGCAGTATGGACAGGTTTCTTCACCTTATGGAGGCGGGTATCAACAACCTGCTTACTCTCCTAATTACGGCTTTGTAGCTCCTACTAGTCAAGGTCCACCGTACTATGGTACTTACACGCCACCCTATATGGGTCAGACAGGAGGAGGACACTATGGCCAAGGCCATGGTGGTAATCAACCCTATATGAACTAGGGAGCGGTCAATCGACCTCATCATCCTAGGCTCCCTTTCCTCGCGACGCTTAATCTTCTTGACTTATCGAGACTTACGAACGATCCTGTGGCTCATGACCCGGCTTGGCCGGCTGTCCCTACCAAGCTTCCTTCGGACATACCTAAGTTCGAAGGCAAACCGGGAGAGGATACGAGCGAACACGTTACTACGTTTCACCTATGGTGCTCTTCGAATTCATTACATCAGGACTCAGTCCGTTTGAGACTATTTCAACGCACCCTCACAGGGCCTGCTGCGAAATGGTATATAGAGTTACCTAGGGGCGCTTTTACTTTGTTCGACGACCTTGCGATGACTTTTCTTAATCACTTCCAGCTACCAGTGCGCTATGACGTTGGTACTGAACTCTTGTCGACATTTCGGCAAGATAAAGCCACCCATATTTCTGATCATATTCAAGAGTGGCGTAGACGGAAGAGATTAATTAAAGCCTTTATACCGCCGAAGTTCCTTCTCGAGTGGTTCCTCAAGTCGTTATTGCCGTATATAGTGAAGGATGTTTCCACATCCGGAGTGCAGAATGAGGAACAAGCGATCTTTAGGGTGCAGGAACTGGACTTGATCTATGCTCAGTCCGGTTTGTTGTATGAGATTATTCCCAACGCTCCTCGTTCTAGTTTCAATCCCAAAGTCAAACCTGGACCACATGCCGATGGCATTGTGGGTTGTGCAAGTGCGAAACCTACGGATTCGGTTGCAAAACAAGCTAGTAAATTGTCAATCAACCAATCTGCTTCGGGACAAGCTACGGCTTCATCTCAACCTGCCCAAACGGCGAATGTACTCTCTGTGCAAATGTTGGACCAGAAGGGTTACCAGCAGCCCGGACGAAATAGAAGAAAGGGTAAAAATAATAATTGAAAGGGTGGGAATGAGAATGAGAATGCTAACAATAATGAAAAGAATGGTAAAAATGCTGGGGGGGACAAGCAAGCGAAATGTAAGGTTAAATTTCCTTGCAAGCTATGCAAGGACAATCACCTCACTTACTTGTGCCCTCGGATTGATGAAGCTTCGAGATTCTTAGCACAAGGCCCAGCTGTGCTAACGAACCCTTTACCGCATAACTAGAATATGAACTCGAAGTCCCATGACCAGTCTAGTGATGGTGATCCACCAGAGGGTAGTGGTCGTGGGTGCATTAACATGGTCCGTGCTGCCAAGGTTGTGACTCGTGCGAAAGATTATAGTTCATCACAACCTAGCCCAGGAAAAGAACCTGATCCACCAGGAACCCCTTTGCGCATTGAGAGACCTGCGGATAAACCTGAGGCTGCACCTCGCATTCCTAAGGGAGTCCTTAAGCGTTCAGGGAATAATCCAAATGGCCGAGCCGCCCAGAATTATTCAGTTGTCGAGGATTTGGGCCACACTCCTTGTGCGATGTTTACATTGGAAGTGCTTCAGAGTTGTCCTTCGCAAAGGAAGGCGTTGCTTTCTGCTCTTGGTGTGAACGGTGATGATTCTTCCTCGGTGATCAAATTTGAAACCGCAGGACTGCAACCTCGCTTGCCCTACTATGTGTCTCTTTTGGTGCATGTAGAATGTCTTGGTATGACCGTTAAACATACTGTGATTGAAGAGGGCGCTGCGGCTTCTGTGATGTCTTTGTCCTGTTGGAAGGTTCTGGGTTCTCCTGAGCTGTCTAAATCAACGACTATGTTAACTACGTTTGATGGGAGATCTTTTAGGCCCCACGGTATCATTCCTTCCCTTAAATTCCGTTTGGGGGGGAAGACCGTGGCGATAGAGGTTAAGGTGGTTAATGCGCCCCTTGACTATAATCTCTTGCTGGATAGGAACTGGATGTATAGTATGCAAGCCGTTGCTTCTTCCTTGTTCCGCGTTGTATGCTTTCCACATAACGGGAAGATTGTAATGATTGTTCAAATGGCATTCAAGAATCCGTCTGTTGCCGCATCTTCGCGAGCTTGTTTCCCGATTGTTGAACATTCTCAGCCGGCAACTGGGAGTGTGGGTGTAGGCATGTATCCATCCCTCATGGTAAGATTTAGTTGTCCTGCACCGATCCTCATGATAGGATCTTGTTTCGATGAGGCTTCGACATCTACGACCTCGGTGTCTTTTCGCACAACCCATATGGAAGACCCTTGGATTCTTCCTACACCGAGTACTTCGAGTGAGCCCGCCGAGACGAGAGTGCCATTTCCTGCAGCTATGATAGCTTATCAAGCTAATCTCAAGAGTGTTGCAGAGCCTTGTTCTTCCTCTTCGCGGACGGAGGAGGAAGACCCCTATGTGCTGTCGGCATGGGCAGTACAGTCTTCTCATGCCCACGACTACCTTGATACGGTTTTCCCTTCAGATGAAGCGATTATCGAGGCTATGTCGGGAGTTGAGCCACCATGGGAGGAACTTCATCATAGATCGTACTTTCTTCCAGAGCTTGACCGTTTGGAGCATGAGGATTATAGGGAGATTCTTAGTCAGAAAGTTGGTAGTCCTATGGTTCCATTAAGCTCTCCTGGTCCGATGGCTGATGGAAACATGGCGAACATATCGTCAACAATTCCTATCAACATTTCTCGCAATCCTGGCACAATAGAGAATGTCTATATTTGGGCGGAATGTTCCCATGCTGAGATTCTGGAATATACTGAGCTATTCAAGGAATTCCATGATATTTTTGCTTGGTCTTACGACAAGATGCCAAGTATTGACCCTCGAATTGTCGAACATAAGATTAAGACTTACCCCAATGCTAAGCCTGTTCGACAACGTTTACGCACCATGAATCTTAGGAAAGCACCCACCATTAAGGCAACGATAGAGAAGTTGTTGAAATCCGGTTTCATCTATCTCGTTCCCTTGACGGAGTGGGTTTCAAACCCCGTTCCGGTAGATAAGAAGCAGGGAGCGATCCGCATATGCACTGATTTCTGCGATTTGAATCGTGCCTGTCCTAAGGATAACTTCCCCACACCATTTATTGATCAGATTTTGGATGAGTGTGCGGGTAGCGAAGTGTTCTCCTTCATGGACGGCTTTTCTGGGTATAATCAGATACATATTAAACCTCAGGACCAACATAAGACCGCATTTATTTGTCCTTGGGGAACATTTGCGTATCGGAAAATGCCTTTCGGCCTTAAAAATGCCGGAGCTACGTTTCAGCGGGCGATGACCTTGATCTTCCACGATCTCAAGTCTATTATTGAAGTATTTTTGGATGACCTCGCTGCTCATTCTCGTATGAGAATGCATCATCCCTATCACTTGAGATTGGTATTTGAAAGATGTCGGCACTATTCAATTAGATTAAATCCTTATAAGTGCATCTTTTGTGTGAAGTCGGTTCGTTTGTTAGGATTCATCGTTTCAAAGGAGGGTATAAGAGTCAACCCTTTGAAGGTTGAGGCAATACTTCAGTTGTCTTCCCCAAAGAATATTCGTCATCTTCAGTGTTTGCAAGGCATGGCAAATTTCTTACAAAGGTTTGTTGTCAACTTTTCCAATTTGACTAGAGGCTTCATGCGTCTCTTGAAGAAGGATACTCCCTTTGAATGGGATGAACGAGCCCAGGAGTCCTTCGATGCACTCAAGCAAGCCCTAGCATCGGCCCTGGTGATTAGTCCTCCAGATTATAGCCGTGATTTTCTATTATATGTGGCTGCGTCTTTAGAGATGATTGGTATGGTTTTGGTTCAAGAGGATGAGGAGCTCCAAGAGCATGTCATATATTATCTGAGCCGAAACCTTATTGACGCAGAGATTCGTTATTCTCATGTCGAGAAGCTTGCTTTAGCTACCGTACATGCGGTTCAGCGTTTGAGACATTATATTCTCCTTCGCCAGACCTTGGTTGTGGCCCATGTCAATCCATTTCAGTTCGTCCTCACACGAAGGATGATTGGGGGAAAGTATAATAAATGGATTGTCATTCTGCAAGAATTCGATCTCGAGTTTTTTTCGGCAAAATCGAAGAAGTATTTAATTTTTGCAGAGCTTATATTGGATTTTCTGAGTGAGGCCGAGGAGTTGGTTTGTGAAGATACGTTTGTCGATGAACACATCTTCTTAATCTCAACGTTAGACCCATGGTATGGGGATATCATAGTATATCTGCAAACACAGAGGACCCCTACTCACCTCTCGCGAGATGAACGATGACGATTACGTCACGTCTCTAAGAACTACCTTATAGTGGACAATACTTTGTACCGCCGTAGGGTAGATTCCATTTTACAATGTTGTTTAACTCATGAGGAGGCTGAGGTCGTGCTGAATGATTGCCACGGAGGGGCGTGTGGTGGTCATTTATCTGGGATTTCTACCGCTCAAAAGATTTTGAGAGCGGGTTATTTCTGGCCTTCGATCTTTAAAGATTGTGTTGATGCGGTCAAGAGGTGCCACACTTGCCATGTGTTCACACGTAATATGCGCTCGAAACCTGCCCCGTTACATCCCATTATCACCGCCGGTCCCTTCACTAAGTGGGGGCTCGATTTTATGGATTGCAACCCAGCTTCGGCTGGGGGGCACCATCACATTATAGTGGCTGTTGATTACTTCACGAAATGGGCTGAGGCTATGCCTACAGTAAAATCCGACAGTGAGACAGCCGCTCACTTTGTATTCAACCAAATCATTACTCGGTTCGGGATTCCGAAAGAGCTTGTCACTGACCATGGCTCGCACTTTCAGAACCGTATGATGGAAGAGTTGGCATCCAAGTTAGGGTATAAGCAAGAGCATTCATCTTCTTACTACCCCCAAGCGAATAGAAAGGTAGAGGCAGTGAATAAATCACTCAAATCCATTCTCTAACGAACCATCGCACAAAGCAAGATGAATTGGCACATTATGTTATATCCTGCTTTGTGGGCATATCGAACCGCGGTTAAGACTGCCACTGGTTTTTCTCCATATCAGCTTGTGCATGGAGTGGAGTTGATATTGCTGGTTGAATGTGAGATTCCTTTGTTGAAGCTAGCTGTGGAACTCTTACCAGACACTTCACCTTTGGAGGAGCGTTTGGTTCACCTCGAGCAACTCAATGAGCAGCGTCGGGATGCCTTGGTGGCTCTAGAGGTTAATAAGCGTCGCGTTAAGGTCCAGTACGATAAGTCTGTCTGTCCAAGAGTGTTTAGTGAAGGAGACTTGGTCCTTTTGTGGGATCAACCGAAAGAACCCTTGGGGGCAGGGAAATTTAATCCTATGTGGCATGGTCCTTACGTGGTCAAGCGTGTGTTAGAGAAGGGTGCCTATGAGTTAGTCGATTACGAAGGAACAGCTTTGGCGGAGCCTAGAAATGGGCTCTATCTTAAAAAATACTATGCATAATCTTTAGCAAAGGCTGCTTGTTGTATATTATTGTACAACTTTGCATAGTTAGGTCTTTTTCTTATCGTGATCGGGTTTGTGATTAGTTTCCGTTCCTTTTGACAGATGTCAATGGAATCTTCCACCTACATAGGATTCGGGGATGGTGCAAGCCGTCACACTCAACACTCAACCTTAGCTGCTTGGGTGATTTATACTCCTATGGGTCAAGTACTGTCTTCAGGAGGTGTATGTCTATGGCCATCTTCCAACAATGTTGCTGAATATAGCGTCGTTATTGAGCTTCTACGGGATGTCATTCTACATGGAATTCTATCTCTTGAGGTACGTCTTGATTCGGAGTTAGTAGTGTCACAACTCAATGGTTTGTACCATGTTAGAGATCCGACGTTATTGAGAAGGTTCTTACGTGTGAGATTGTTAGAACGACAATTTGACAGTATAACATATATACACATTCCAAGAAATAATAATCAAGTTGCTGACTCATATGCTAACTACATGTTAGATTGGAATTTGTTTCATTCATAGTAAATTAATCACAAACAAAATTTTTACACATGTAAATAAATAAATCGATCACCATAAAACTTTTTATATATAAAAAATGTGGTAATACATAGTGTCATAATACAAAATTGGGGCTTTTAAAGCCACCATCATATAATACATGGCCGTACAAAATGAATACACTCCCAGGTGTCTAATCCTGTGGAGGAGGAGGAGGGTTGTGATCATGGAACGTCACTACGGCTCTAGCTAGCCGTCGAAATAAACGCACCCATGCACGTGGTACACCCACCACCTGTCGCTGCATGGCCTCAGGAAAGTCCTCGACTTGCGCCATGGGAACTATATGAGTCAGTCTCACAAAGTTGGTATGAATGCTCTGGAGCGTTCACTCCGCATCCACACCCGTGATGTCATCTCCTCTTCCCCTCCGTCTATGACGAGGGAAGCCCTCTGGCCGCCGTGGTCCCACATCTGCATGTAAATGGTAGATGTCACTATGTATTGTCGCGCAAAAACATGCATTTTTGATTCCACATAATCAAGAAAATACAAAAAATTAAATAACTCAAAAAATTTAAAAAGAGTGAGGGTCAAGATTCGTTACCTATATCGCCATATGTCGATCCTGGTGGCAATGGCATGTCCAGGTCCCCTCGGAAATCTATCCCTGCATAGGGGTAGTCATCAATGGCAACAATCTGTTGTCGCCACCATGGAAAGAAGTCAGCTGGATATGGGTTGGCCACCCTACCACCCCCCAGTCTACGCATAGCATCTGCCCAACGCCGTTGGGCCATATCTTGAACCCCGTGGAGAGGAACGTCCACTCTAGGGCTCAATCCTTGATCTGGATTTATGTGAGAACGAAATGAAAGAGAATATATATATTCAAATGCACAAATATATATGACAATCAACACAGTAATACAGTGAACTCAGATTCTATTAAACGACTGAAATAGAACAAACTGTAAAACAAAAGTTGCTAGAATGGTCGTAGCTGTATCTTTGAGAAGAGACGTGGAGGCTACACTCACTCGTGACAAGCTGAATACAAAATGAGGCCAAAGGGGCCTATTTATAATAAGAATGAGGCGAGAACCCCAAAAGTCCAAAACATAACCCTAGAAGATGAACTGTCATAAAGTTTGTGGCCCCAAGGTGGTAAGTTGAACATTCAACTTCCCGGGGTCATAACTTTTGCATACGATCTCCGATTTGGGCGTTCGATAGCTCATTGGAAAGGTATATCTAAGATTTACAACTTTTGGTTGGCCAAATGCATGTTGATGGCAACCATTTGGCCCCAAATCTCCAAAAAACGTCGTTTAGGGCCTCAAAACGGCCCCGAAAGTTTAGGAATCGAAAAAACTGCCGAAAAATAACTAGGAAACTGCCACAATGGACAATTGTTTTGAGCCATTGGAATAGGTGGGTGGCCACCGATCTCCATCTGGATCAATCCTGAAACACGCTCGAAGAAAAACGTGCTCATAATACTGCTGAACCCAAAGTTATGTACCCTGCCTGCCTTACACTCACTGAGCTGGTGTTTCATGTTGCTCAGTAGTGTCATACTCCAATCATAGATTGTGGGTCTCATGCACTCCACTGCATAGAACATCAGAGGCCGAGAGGCCTGGTGGAGTGATGCTAAGCCTGCTATCCTGCCTAGCGTCAGTAATATGGCCTTTAGGCCCAGCACCTGTATAGCATTGGTAGGGACTTGACTCTCCACCTTCTCAGTGTCTGGAAAGTACACGGATATGTACTCATCGATAGTCAGGCCACCCCCTGGCCCACCTCGGGAACGAAGTTTCACCACCTCCCCTCGTCTAGAAAGACCAGTGATAAAGTATATGTCCTCCACCTCTACGGTGAGGGACATTCCATCAATACAGAAGGACTCCGAATTTGGATCCCAATAGTCTACCAGCATCTGTAGCAGTCTTGTTTTGACCCTCAAACCACCAAGACACCAAAACTTGTAGAGTTCGCATGCACGTAAAGCTTGTTGAGCCATTAAGTCGGCCCTTACTGCTTCCTCTACTTCACCGTGCTCACGCTCTCTCCACTCTAGCACCATCCTGCAAAATAAATTGCAAAATTATCCATTAGTTTATTGAAAAATCACATGCGCGGCCTCATACGCGACTGTTTTGAAAACAACCGCATATGTATGCGGGTTTTAGGCCATTTTCCGTGTATAGCCGGCCCTATACGCGAAAAAAACCTCAATATCCGCGTGGGCCGCAGCGCACACTTTGGGATGGCTTAAAAACTTCATTTAACCATGAAAATCTATAAAAATTATATCAAAATGCAAGAGGAGAGCATGAGTAAATACCTGGAAGAAACGGTTGTGAATTCCGCCGGCTGGATCTCCTGGAATTTGCAGTTGAAAGTCAGAGCTCAAATGGGTAAAAGTTTCAAATGATTTATATTTTTTACTATTTATAGAAAAATTTTCAAATATTTGAAAATTTTTACCCCCTTTCCTACAGTTTCGACATTTTCTAACCATTTTGGACCATTTTTGACATAATTTGTGATGTAGAAGACCTTTTTCAGTGTCGTTTCAGCCATTGGATTGACCCATTCGTACCGATCTCAGGTATCATGTCTAAACTGGCATATAGGTTAGTTTCACCACCGTTTGCATTTTGCATAACCTTATGACCATACCACCATGTCCTTAGGTACGAACCCACTCTATTATGTCACGGAACCTTCTTGCTGCTCTAGAAGTGGCATGATGTGAGTGGTAGAGCTTCACCTTACATGGGTACCCTAGTTAGCGCCTTATTTGCATTTGGTGCCCATGCCGACGTTTTCTCCTTTAGGGCATGGGAGTCCGTTGTATATTACTGCCATGACATTTCGCAAGAGCCTCATACTCCTCTTGATATTATGCTGACCTATTTCCCTCAGGACTCCCTCATGTCAAGTTGTGAATGCATTATCATGAGCTTTGCCTGCCTCATTGAGCTTTATGTCGGCTCCCCTGACATTGAATTTCAGCCATATAGCCCGAGCTTGTCTCATGTCTAGCCATGTAGAGCCATTTTTTATATCCTTCACAGCTTGATTTCCCTTTTCACTGGGAGGGGATTTTCCCCCGAGTGTCGATATCCTACACATGTATCCTTGCATTGAGCATAGGTATGTTCCACTACTTGGAACTAGTTTGTTTGCCATTATGACACTCGTCTCCTCCTAGTTTGTAACTATAAACTAGTTTATTCTTTTTTCAAGCTTTTCAAATAACTGAAAAAGTCCAAAAAAATAAAAAAACCAAAAAGCCGGACAAGGAAATATGTTATCTTTGGTAGCTATTGAGTCGTGTCGCCTTCGAATAGAGCACTGTATATCACATCCATTGGTTGGGTTATAGTTTGACTTTAGGAGCTGTACTCGTTTATCTGAGTTTATCTCCACCAACTGGTTAAGCTTCCAGTCCCCATGGAGCCTCTGTTGATGCCTCCTGTGTCACAGGGATGTCCCAGTTTGCATATCGAGTCTATGCTTCCTTCATTCAGTCACCATACATCGTTATGCTCTTGTTCGAAGGAAGTTGAAACCTAAGTCGGCCATTCCTCAGTTATCTTGACTTTGCATGTCGGCCATTCCCGGTACAGTTACTGGTTCGTGCACCTTATGATCGAGTCCTTCCACATTATACAGCTTTGTTGAGTACCTCGT
>LPNX010205165.1:155528-173179 GCA_001517045.1 Pseudotsuga menziesii | reverse complement strand
ATGGGGGATGCCTTAATGCCCTCCTTCGAGCGGATTTCATCCCATCGACTTCAGATCATTTATTCTGGGATTGGAATCTAGAGTCATTTTGAGTGCCTTGAGACTCGCAGTCATCAGTGGCAAGTTCTCTCGCCATTGACAGTTTCTTGGGAATACATCAATGTCTTTTGATTGATGGATCCTCTCAAGTGTTCGACCTCAACACATTTATTCACACTTTTTAGTTTGCACTCTAGTACCTTGATTCCCATTTTCATCATTGGTGGGTGATCTCGCGTCTGTTAACGGTATACATTAATGACCGGTAATCAGACGATGGACTACTATCTTCAATCTCGACACCTCTATTTGCATAGTAGGAGCGGTTTATGTAGAAGACTTTCCAGATTGGTGGCATCTCTTATATGCTACCTCCTTGATCGTGCCAGTGTTCATGAGATTTCAGCTCTCGTGACTTGATTCCAGTAGATGTTAGACATTTCCAGCCACTATGGAGATCTTGATCTATTATATATCTTTAGCCATTTTGGAGATCATGGTCCTTTGTATATCTTCATCATGGAGATTCTGATATATGTATATTGTACATGGCTATGACCACATATGTGACATCATGTATCATGCCTATTCATGGCCATTGTACTCTTATGTATCCAGGACTGCTATATGTATTTGCAGTTATATGCAGAGTTGTATTATTGTACTATGCTGATTGGGTGGCTGGTCTTCCATTTGGGATCCTTCATCACTCCACTTCTAGGATGGACTTATAATGTATTTCGGCCATCATTTAACCCCTCTGATCTCATACATTAGGGGGCATCTGTTATAGCGGATTTCACCACTCCAGGTGAATCACACTTTGTATGGCCTTCCCCTGTCCCGCTGCAGACTCCTTAGCCCCTATGGACCACTTTTTGTCCTTTGACGTTTCCTTGATCATCCCTAAAAACACATGAAAAATTCTATACGCGACTTTTAAACCTATAAGCGCGTACATACGCGGGTTTGACCCATATAACTGCGTACATCGGGATGTGTGCATAGTCCAAATCCTTTTGGAGTTTTCCTTGACATGGATCCGACTCATTTGACTCCTGGCCTTCCATATGCCTTGAGATCGCTCAGATTCGACCTTTCATTACCCCTTTGAAAAGCTATATAAGGAACCCCTTGGTACATTGAAGGAATAAGAGAGAATTGAGAGCAAAGAAACTATAGTCCATTGTTGCCGGAACTTATGCTTGAGTCTGCATCCCTTTGTCCCTTGGAGCACTTTTGTGTTCTTCTCAAGCTTGCCTTTTGCTAGTGAGCTTGCTATCGAGAGATGGAGGATTGAAGTGGTGAAGGCCCAAGTGGGGGATTCAGTTTCTCCGGTTCGCAGACGTGTCGTCAGAGGTTGTATCTTGTAATCTCTTATTTATATTAATAGAAATATATTTTCCTGTCCAATGATGTGTATTTGAATGAATATTTTATCCATGGGATTATGTCAAATGCTTTTACATTATTGATTATATATGCTAGAATAGATCTAACACCATGATATATAGAATGCTTGTATTGTTTACTTGGTGTTGAGGAAGTAATATAGCAATTCAAGCTGAAGATTGGAAAGCTCAATGGGGATCTACTTCAACCGTCTGGAATAAGGTACGAGGTCTGATCCTTTAGTGTTAGACATTTAATTTCTATTGCATATTGGAAAGGATTGATTTCTGGAGTCAAGCTATCTGTTGTGGTACCCCAAGCCATAGGAATTTATCTCCGTAACAGTAGGAAAATGTATGTTGAACAAAAAGATGGACTAAAGAGACGTAGAGAAACTGCAAATAATAGTAAACAACAATCTCTTACTGACTTTCCAATATGTAATATTCAACATCAGGACCATACACAAGCTACCCAAAATTTCCGCAAACGGATTGACACCTTGTCCATCATGCATACATGTACTACTTGTATGGAATCATATCCTAGAATTATTACTCATCCATCTTCCACTATACACATTTTCCATCGATGTCAAAGATAAATCAATGGTCATTCATTCTCCAAATGGAATAATATGGACCCCGATTCCCAACCCAATGTGTTGTCCATACTTACTCAAATTGAAGAAATGCTCTTTGCTCATGTTAGCCCAATTTTGCAGGTTAGGCATGCTCGTGGTGGACAATACAAGTATAGTGGTCACACCATTTGTTTTCCCCAACAAACTATTAAGTTTGAAAGTTTCCTTCCACGCCACCTTTCAGATATTGAATCTTGATATCTTGGTTGTGAAGAGGCATGGAACATAAGGTAATTGTTATTCTTGTTATGTGACCAAATCACATGTTTTCAATGCATTTCTCTATAAGATGCAACATGACAAATATTATAGTGATGTGCAAATTGACCATGCCTCAATTTCATCACTTCCAGAAGCATGCACTGATATATCCTCTCAAATCCATTATATTTATATAGACAATGGTGTTTCCTCTTCAAACAATTCAAATATCCTTGACCTAGATAACCATACTTCTATCCAACCATCACTCGCAGTATCTTCTTTTGCCTTCAAATTACCTAATGTAAAACGAGAAATGGAAAAAATCAAATATTTTGTTCATACTACATCCACTACTACGCCAACTACCATTGACTAGCCAACTACCATTGATTGGCCAACTATTGGGCCATCACCAATTAATGAGTACAATGCAGAGGGTCTATTCGACATGGCATTCCCAACTCTTTTCCTGAATGGGGATGCACTACCTCGCCAACCGCGTATCAAAAACATTCCACTTGATGGTTATGCATTACACTTAATGAGATACCATGACAACATATTTGGTCGTCATCCCCGTTTCAGATACTACTTGTACAACTTAATTATGCACCAAAAGAGTCAGAAAACTACTAATATTTTCTTCAGACAACGGTAGGAGCATAACATGCCAACCACAATTGAGGAATTGCGCATACATCTACGAGACATTCCTACAGAAAAACTCCCAGAGCATGTCATGCGGTTCGGATCACACCTCCATGGAACCAAAGTATATTGGACACTACAGAGGAGTGAGCTAACAAATATGATCACACAGTTGCAATGCCCTACATTATTCTTCACTCTCAGTGCAGCAGACACATAATGGCCAGACTTGCATGTCATTATGCAAGAGGCTACCCCCGTTGACCCATCAACCCGTCAACAATGGCGTACTCATAATACCATTGATATGCCCCACACTGTAGTTGCATACATGCATAAAATATTTCCAATCTTCCATGAGGAGATGCTTCAACAAAACAAGAACACAACATATCGCTGGTATAGGTACACATTATATAATATCTATCTCTGCCTCTGTACAAATTTTACATATTTTTCATTTATTCTAATCGTCTACAATTTATTTTATAGGTATGAATGGAAACATTGTGGATTTGCACATATACGTGCAGGTTTCCTATGGCTTAATGGTGTTCCTAACATGGAAACATTAAATTGGCAAGATCTAGATCAAATCAATATTGCAAAGAGTTTCTTTGATAAATATGTTACAACATGGAATCCTACAGATAATCATGATGCTCGCATCCATGCACATCAATCCATTGAGGACGACCCTTGCTTGCTATATACAAAAGATATACTTTCATCCAACCGACTTCGTGACTATGAGCAACTGTTAAATCGAGTCCAAAGACATACAAAATGCACTAAAAATTCATGCTTGCGCAGAAAAGGGAATACACTTGAATGTAGGTATAAATGTCCATGGAAGGTACAAAATGAATCATCACTCTACATCGATGAAAACTGACAAAAAACATATCATCCAGCACACAATGATGAGCGTTTAAACATCCATAATCCAAGCATACTTCAAACATGGAGAGCAAATGTGGATTGCCAACTAGTGTTGTCACATTATGCAGTCTTGAAGTACATAGCCAAATATGCTTCCCAAGTAGAGGAAAAATCAGAGACCTACCATCATATACTAACTAGAATCGCAATTGCATCATGTGCACATGACCCAACATCATATTCATACCATCGTCTGCACTCAGAAGCAATTGTTGATCGAGACATTAGCGCTCGAGAAACTTTCCATATGATACACAAATTGCCTCTTGTCACATGCAGTCGATCCTTCATCAAACTAGTTGTTGGTCCCCACATCTTCTGTTGTATATCTCCTGACTCAACCGATTGCTTATCTAGATCCAGCTTCATAGATGCCTACTTGCAACGTCCTCCAACTTTGGACCATTTCTGCCTTATTGACCTTGCACAAGAATGGTCATATAACCATGCATGCAAAAGGGAAAAATGGAAGAAGAGAACTGTACATGCAATTGTCCATGTATGACCGTGTTTTACCTCAATTCCAGCGAAAGATTCGAATGGATTTCTTGACTTATGCTATAGTGAATTTATTTTTATATAAGCCCTTTCATTCCTTCGTTGAATACATAGACCTTACATCACATGTTATTTTTTCAAATTGGGAGATCATAAGAAATACCTACAGTGCATGGCATGTTGACCGCATCCCTGCAACCACTCTTGATGAACCAACATCTGAAGATGAGGATACTACTCACACCATCCATCCCAATACGGAGATGAATGAATGGAAAACTTTGTCAAGATTAGTCCCTACAGGAAATGTCCCCATTAATGAGCTTGACATGCTTGGCTTTTGAGATTTTGACACCAACCACGAATGGAATCATCCAGAAATATCAAGAAATACACTGGAGACAACGCTAACCTACATCGACTACAAACACAAGAGTGGGGAAGTAATACAAGATAACAACCCCCTACCTACTTTAACAAATGCATTGTCTCACAATCAACAACTTGCATTTGACATAGTCCTACTACATTCACAGGTACAAGGACCAAAGGAGCTATTACGAATGATCATCCAAGGCACGTCATGAACAAGTAAATCATACCTTATCGACACCATTAAAAATGCACTATCTTGTCATGCAATCGTTGGCCATAGTCCACTACTACTCCTTGCCCTTACTGGCGTTTCAACATTCAACATACAGGTAACCACTATACATGTAGGACTTCAGATTCCTATAAAGGACATGAATCCTTTACATGGGAAAGCAAGCTATCAATGTTCCAAGAAGAGATGAAACATATTCAATACATTCTCATTGATGAAATGAGATTCATAGGGCTTAATCTATTTGTGCAGATTGAGAGTCGTTTGTGTGAATGATTTCCAGAAACAAACAACCACTCATTCCATGGTCAATAATCCTTGTTGGTGATTTGGGCCAACTCCCACATGTAATGGAAATGACTATATATGCAGGAGAAACTATGGGAAAGTGTTTATGGACAAAATTTACTAGTGTAATCATTTTGGAAACAATATTTCATCAAATGGGAACTGATGTTACTCAACTACGTTTTCGTCAGTTACTGACAAACATCCACAATGCTACACCAACAATGGAGGACTAGACCCTCCTACAGTATAGAACTAATAGATTCTTATCAATAGAGGGTTCACAATTGACACAACAATACATCTATTTGCAACATACATGCTTACAAACAATCATAACAAATACATGCTCCAATCGTTGGCTATGCCCATTGCAAGATCCGTTGTAGATTTCACCACTGCAGAAGATGCAGAACAAGCCTTGATTACCATCAACTCAAAAAAGAAATATTACTATGTGTCGGGAAATGAGCCATGTTATCATGCAAATTGTGGGTCAAAGCAGGATTAGTAAATTGTGCTCTCGGATTTATCATCCAAATTGTACACACACCTAGATTTATCCCTCCTAAGTTGTTATCCTATGTTGTTGTGGAATTTGATAATTACATTGGCCCTCCATGGGACCAATGCCAACCAAAGCACATACCAATTCCACCCATACAATGAAGTAACATGAAACAAATCCCCCTCAAGATGGCTTGGGCATTGAGTATCCATAAATCCCAAGGCTTGACATTAACAAGGTTAACCATTGACATTGGTAACACTGAACGTCAGGGTTTGACATTCACGGCAATGTCATGAATGACAACATTACAAGGAATGTGAATTGCACCATTGTTCTCCTTTGAACGATATGCAAATATGTAAGACACTTCATGTCTCACTTCGAAATAAAGAAGAGGTATGCTTGCATTCTCTATCTCTTTCACATTTTACATTGTAACTCTTAATTCAGGAACTATCCTCGCCAAACGAACATCCCGATGTTGATTGAAAATATAATTAGAGGGAAATTTGATCACTACCTACCCCTTTGTTATTTTGTTAACAATTAAATAGATCAAAAACAATTAAATAGATTTTTTATTTTTGTAACAGAGATTTTATTGGTTTAATTCAACAAAGCAATTAACCGCTTCATCACATGTTCCTTTGTTAATATTTCTAGCAGCTCAACAGATCCCATTTTATCAACTTAAAATGGGAGCCCCATTTATTCATTAAATTGACTTCTGAAGCCATAATCTTGTTATGGGAGTCTTTTATCATCTTCACAGTATGTACTGTGTTTTGGTTTTAGTAAAATTTCCAAAAAAGACTCAGGAAATACTTCACAAGAGATCGACGGTTTGCGAAAAGAGGCAACAGAGTAAAAGTTATAAGGAATTGGGGTGTTTCCACAATTTGTATTGCAGAAGCGGAAACATGGTTAAAAATATCATAAAGATAAGGACTTTCCGCAATCCGTAATTCGCATTATGGAAAGCAGAAATTGGAAGTCAAACTATGAAGGATTTGAGTGTTTCCGCAATCTGTAATCCGCATTGCGGAAAGAGGAAACTGAATAAAAATTATAAGGAATAGGAGTGTTTCCGCAACCTGTAATCCACATTGCGAAAGCAGAAACAAGGTTAAAAATATAATGAATATAAGGACTTTCCGCAATCCGCATTGCAGAAAGCGGAAAGTGGAAGTCAGTGACTGTCAAGTATTTATGTGCGGAAGGCGAAAATTTAATTGTAAGGAAGTTAAGGGTTTTCCGTAATATGCATTGGGGAGAGTGGAAGGCAGGCGAAAATTATAAAGAAATAAGCGGGTTTCCGCAATCCGCAATCCACATTGCGGAAAGCGGAAAGCGGAAGGTAAAACTTAAAAAATATAAATCTTTCCATAATCCGCAATATGCATTGCGGAATGCGGAAAGTGGAAAGGAAAAAATGTTAAAATGTAAAAGTTTCCGCAATCCGCATTGCAGAATTCGAATAGCGGAAAGAAAAATTGTTAAAATATAAAGGTTCTAAGACATGATGCAAGACACTGCATATGTCTCACTTCAAAAGAAAGAAGAGGCATGCCTGCATTCTCTATCTCTTTCACATTTTACAGTGTAACTCTCAATTCATGCACTATCCTCGCCAGATGAACATCCCAATGTTGATTCCCAATATAATTAGAGGAAAATTTGATCACTACCTACCTCTTTGTTATTTTGTTAACAATTAAATAGATCGATTCAAACAATTAAACAAAGTTTTAATTTATATAACAGAGTTTTTATTGGTTTAATTCAACAAAACAATTAACCACTTTAGCACATGTTCCTTTGTTAATATTGCTAGCAGCAACAGATCCCATTTTAGCAACTTAAAATGGGAGCCCCATTTATTCATTAAACTGAATTTTGAAGCCATAACCTTGTTATGGGAGTCTTTTATCATCTTCACAGTAAGTACTGTTTTGGTTTTAGTAAAATTTCCAAAAAAGACTCGGTAAAGACTCTATAGGATATCAACGGTTTGCGGAAAGCGGAAACAAAGTAAAAGTTATAAGGAATTGGGGTGTTTCTACAATCCACATTGTGGAAGCAGAAACATGGTTAAAAATATCATAAAGATAAGGACTTTCTGCATTGCGGAAAGCAGAAATTGGAAGTCAAACTATGAAGGATGTGAGTGTTTCCACATTGTCGAAAGCGGAAAAAATTATAAGAAATAGGAGTGTTTCCGGAACCCGCAATCCATAGTGCGGAAGCGGAAACAGGGTTAAAAATATAATGAATATAAGGAATTTCCACAATCAGCATTCTGAATTGTGGAAAGCGGAAACTGGAAGTCAAAACTGTTAAGTATTTGTGTGCTTCCGCAATCCACAATCTGCATTGTGGAAAGCGGAAGGAAAAATTTTAACTGTAAGGAAGTTAAGAGTTTTCCGCAATCCACAATCAGCATTGCGGAAAGCGGAAAGTGGACAAAAATTATAAAGAAATAAGTGGTTTTCCACAATCCGCAATCCACATAGCGAAAAGCGAAAGGTAAAACTTAAAAAATATAGAGGTTTTCGCACTTCGCATTGGGGAATGTAGAAAGCAGAAAGGAAAAATTGTTAAAATGTAAAGGTTTTCACAATCTGCATTGCGGAAAGAGAAAAATGGAAGTCAAACTATGAAGGATGTGAGTGTTTTCGCAATCCATAATGCATTGTGGAAAGAGGAAATAGAGTAAAAATTATAAGAAATAGGAGTGTTTCCATAACCCGCAATCCGTATTGCGGAACTAGAAAAAATATAATGAATATAAGGACTTTCCACAATTCGCAATCCGCATTGCAGAAAGTGGAAAGTGGAAGTCAAAACTATCAAGTATTTATGTGTTTCTGCAATCCGCAATCTGCATTGCGGAAAGTGTAAGGAAGTTAAGGGTTTTTCACAATCCGCAATGCGGAAAGCGGAAGGCGGACGAAAATTATAAAGAAATAAGTGGGTTTCTGCAATCCGCATTCCGGAAAGCAGAAAGCAGAAGGTAAAACTTAAAAAAATATAAAGGTTTCCGCAATTCGAAATCCGCATTGCGGAATGCGGAAAGCATAAAGGAAAAATTGTTAAAATGTAAAGGTTTCCACAATCTGCAAACCGCATTGCGGAATGCGGAAAGCGAAAAGGAAAATTGATAAAATATAAAGGTTTTCGTAATGCGCAATCCGCATTGCGGAATGCGGAAAATGGAAAGGCAACTATTAAGATAAAGTGGAAAGCGAAAGAAGAAAATTATAAAAAGTCAAAAGGTTATGCAACCTGCAATCTGCATGGTGGAAGCGGAATTGCAGAAGGGACCTTTTAATTGTGGAAGGGACCTTTTATATGCGGAAAGACCATTGCAGAAACAATTAAGCTTATGAATGAATGTTAGAGGAAGATTCATGGCCCATGTCTTATGTGGAAGAATTTTTATATATATATACAATTTAGAAGGTTGTATGGGTATGTTACATATTGTAAAAGGAATTAACCAATAATTAGAGTATATTATTTATGAGGCAGGCTTGGATGATAGATATAAACATAGTTTTTATTTCTGTAACAGAGTATAAAACTGAAGTGTTTTCATAAACATAAGTGTCATTTTCTTCACCTTCTCTCATTTCACAACATATAGCAATTCTTCCCAGTGTTTCATTTCCCCCGTTTTGGGGGTATGCTAGTAAATATTAAGATAAGCTAACTCGTTTAGAAACAAAGATATACATTAGTTCTCATTAACTTTTCTCATGGATATTTGTAATAAGAAACTATTTACCTTGTTTCTTTAATTATTTTAAAAACAGGTGCAATTCCATATTCAGGTGATCGAGATCGAGACCTAGAAGTGAAAAGTGTGCAGGAGCAGGACCAATGGCAATAGTTAAAGCACCAGTACCAGATTTTGTTGATGATTTAAATCCACTTGTCAATGACCTAGATTAGCAACATAATTACTTAATACCTACATTTAAATAAAAAATTAATTAAAAGAAAATTATGCATTGCATTTAGGGTGTGATATTTATATCCATAAAAAGAAAATGGTAAAAGTATAAAAAATCTAGGAAGTTTAGTGTGAATAACGTTTAGTCATTAAAAAGGGAAAAATGTTTTGTAAAATTATAAACAATATAAAAAACCAATTAAAATAGAATTATTATGCCTATCTTAATCAATTTAGTTTAAAAAATCACATTTTACTCATATTTAATGGAGTAGTGTACGGATTCCACATTTTGTGTTGGAACCCGGCCACCGTGGACTCTTTCTGATAGAAATGAGATTTTCGACCATTGCCAAACTCACAGCCAAGATGGATATCATCGTTCGCCATAGTAGAGGATCTGCATTCACTAAAAGGAAAAAGTCCCAGCGACTCGAGTTATCTAGTTGGCCACATGCATTCAATGTGTGGCCTTCCGTTCACATCCAATGCCACCCACTCTAGCCTAGACGACACCCAACCTGTCTGCACGATCCTTCCTTTGTTCAAACATATCTCTACTCCTCTATTCACAACTCTACTCCTTTGTTCAATCAAAGCTCTGCTCCACTCTAGTTAACACGAACTATTCAGACAAAGGATCACCTAGACAGTGTGGAAGGCTCGATCGCGGTTTCAGTTTCCAGGATGCCCTATCTGTAACAAACCCAATCTTCTCTTTACCCATTTGGGAGATTGGGTAAAAGAAAATTAAACTTTTTCATCTAAACAACCAAAAACATTAATCTCAAATAATAACATGGCATTACAATTAAGTGCGTTCCCCATCGATTCTTAAATTCCTACATATGAAAGTAAATGTATGCTTATTGTAAAAGATTCTTCCATGGTCTTACTAACACACACTTATACATATTTCCCATCATTCATTCATGATAACATGACACTATCACTTTAGTTTCTCTTATAACATAACAAGAGTAAGCTTCATGTGTATAAATCCCTAACTTTTATATTAGATAACATGATCCATAGTTTGTTCATTATGAACAAGTAAAAAAAAAGACTATTCTTTAAACATGTGAGAATTAGGGAGCATTAACTTGGATGATTGGATGACTTAACAAAAAATAAAACACACAAAATACGAAAGTAAGAAAGAGAGACACCAATATATGTGGTTCACCCCAACCAAGGGCTACGTCCAACAAGAATGATTAATATTTTTATTATTTAATCCAACAAAAAGGTTACAAATCTACAACACAACTATTGCAATTTTTTTTTCTTTTTCCTCGAAGTCTCTTTCACATAGAACATTTACAAATTATTATTTAGCTTTATTGTAAAGGATTCATTTGAATATGGACATTACCTTCTAAGATGATTCAGAATCTCTTCACTGAAGTTCATAAGATACTACACATATAAGCTTGCTAGACTTCTATCGTCTTTTAGTTAGAAAATGTATAGATTTAGTCATCAGCTATAAAGTTAGTCATTAGCCATATATTAGACTTCGATCATTAAAGAGTCACCTTCCTAGTTATTTAAACAAACCTAACTTTCAATCAACTATTTTAAAATTCATTCCAGAAACTCCAAGTTCCTCAAAATATTTAAGTGACTGAATTTTGATTAATTATTTATAGAGTTCCACTAAAACTTAGCTTGTAACTTTGTGTAATTTAAAATAAAATTACACATTAAAAGTTTGCATCTAAAGAATAAATAACACTATAAAGATCAAACTTACCCATTATATAACTTATGAATACCTAACCATTGTAATATCCTTCTTTACCATTTGTAACATACGAAGCTTCCTTTTTACTAAAAAGATTAAAACCAATATCATTTACTTAGAGATTATCACCCTTCCCTGTAACATACCAAGCTTCTAATTGCACGCTTCTTGTCCATATACCTTCTTTGTCAATATATTCTCCATGTTTCTTGCCTAAATTGAAAGCTTCAAGAGCATAATTTTTCGGATGGATTAGATGAAAACCATGCAACATATTTTGTTTCTTCAAAAGTGCAACAATTTGATAGTTCAGACGTCTTTGTTGTTGGTTTCAGAGTTGCATTTTGGAGTTGTTCTCAACCGCTGGCTCTTGTTGTAATGTTGTAGTAGTAATTTTGTAGAGACCATGTGCCTTAACGCCTTTGCAACCACATAGCAGTGTGTCTCTTGTCCTTTATGAAACATTTGTCTTCATCAAATTCAAGACTGAACTGTTTCTTTATAATTTGGTTCACCAATGTTAATTTATTTTTTAGGCCTAGCGGATAAAAATGTTGATTTTTTAACCCATAGTTCGGACCTGCACTCAAACAATTACAACCTACAGCTACAAAATTGAATATACAAATCACCTATCAAAATTCTAGATGTGCATAAACTAAAACAATATTATGTAAATTCAAGAGTACAAACAATGCATTTTACAAAATAATTCTAAACAACATCTAACCATGAACCATTCTACATATATATGCAGTCTGGAAATTCAAGACATCAAGCACAATCTCCAACAAAATATCGCATTACTCTATTGCTGAAGGAAATTGCGACAACAACTAATGCATTGGCTCAAGTACTTGTTGTCACAACGACAAATTGATAAACACACTAATTGTTTATTTTGCATGGACTAGTGAGGTAATGCTTCCTCTCTCCTTTAATAGACCTAATAAGGTGAGAAAATTACAATACTTGAAATAAAACACAATTTGATTGATTTCATAACTTAAACTATTTTAGCCACAATCTCTTGTAGTGTCATGAAATTCAATCCTTTGTAAATTTTCTCACATCCTTAGAACTATTAGTGCTCAATTACTTATTGCTCTTGTGCCAATGTTGTTAGAGACATTCCTGAAACAAGAAGAGAACTGTTAGTGCCAAAATCTGTGCTTAGACTGCTTAAGAGATTCACCTAGCACACCTTCAAATTATTTATTTGTTAAGGATTTAAATTGTATTCCAAGAGATTTGGTTTGACATTATAGATAGGAAATCACTCATTTTGTTTATGTATGTTCTGGAAGAGAAGGTCAATTGAGTACAATGACAAGTTTAAGTGCATGAAATTGAGAAGGGAAAAGCTTAAGGTTTCTGCTTACACCATCAATCCACCCTAAGCAGATGATACTTCCAGCATAGTAATGAATTTCTATGAATCCAAAGATCCCGTTACTAATCTTTAGAATATAATTTTAAAAGCGGATTATGCTCACATGTCTATGGTTCTTTATATTTCCTATTCCAAGGGTATTGAATATGCAGGGGAAAGCTCCTTTGCACTCTCTCCATATTTCAAGAACAATGTTGAGGCTCTTCTTGATGCAGCACATAGGGAGGATGCAAGTGAATCTAGGATATGGACTACAACATATGAGACAATGAATGAGGTTGTCCAATATTCAACTAAAGACAACTCCTATTGTTATGCATCGTGTTCCTGTCATCATGCTTAAGTTTAATGAAACTTTGGAAATGTAAAAACTATCATCAAAAGAAAAAGAAAAACAAAGTGATTTGCAAGCACGTCTATGTGTTTGCTTGCAAGTGATCATTCAAACATTGAGTGCTTCTGAGTCAACGAAGTATGGTATTCTGCAATATGTTGATCAAATGATGAATCTTTTCTTAAGGGTATTTTCTTGTCGGATTGTCAAATCTCTTAAGAAAAAACATAAGTATCTCACAAACTATGAAAAGAGTTCAAGAATTGTGTGACATTTGATGAAGGGAAAAGTGTTGGAAAAGAGACCTAATAATGAATCCTTATGCCCAAAGCAAAAAGCGGCTAAAGAGACTAGATATTTCTAATATCTCTTGAAAAAAAAGCGTACTTATATCCCACTTGATCACTTCATAATGATTGGGATGGTACTATCTTTCCATACACCCAACTCCACTTTGGCGTCCTCATTATAAGACAAAGTCTTGGAATTACTAATTAATTTCAACTTGAAAGCATACATTTAGTATTTCCTGCATTAAGTCAAGCATAACGTTGTTCCCCTATTCCAAAAGTTAGCACACAAGAGACACATTTTCACTTTTCCTTATGTTGCTCTTCCTCCTATTTACCTATTTGGATATTCTATATTAATTAATGGTTATATACAATTTCAACAGAAAAAATAATCTTGTCATAACGTAACTTTGGATGTGGTTGGGTGTTGAATTCTCCATTGGTGGCATAAAAATATTATAATTTATGGTCTTTGTGAACTTGTTTTGCAATGGTTTGTAGAACTGAAGTTACTGAACTTATGCAAAATAATTTCTTTTTTTTGTAGTCTACAGAATTGGAATTATTCAGAAGGTATACAATTAAAAACAACACAGCGCTTATGCTTGGAAGTTGACACCAAAAATATTGTAGACAAAAATTTTATTACAAGGCTTATATTGTAACAAATTGCAATTTTTACAATTGTTTCATCTTTTGTGGAATTGATTCAAATATTGTGTCGTCTTAAAATGCACATTTCTTATGGCTGAATTTATACCATTACATAAAAAACATGCATCTTCAATGCATATCAACCACGTTCAATGATTATTTAGCTATTTTCAGACCTGATAATTATTAGTTATGATACATTAATCATTGTTTATCATTGAATAATTTTGCACAATGAAAATTCAACCATAATTGCAACAGAATAAAGGAATCATATAAAGATAGCCATACAAAGTAGACACAAGAAATTTATCCCAGGAAAACGGGAAAAACCCAACCAACCTTTATTAGAATAATTATGTTCAGAAAACCAGGTACCCTAATCCACAAGGGTTTCAATAGCATGAAGAAACCCTAATCAAGGAAAAAATTAGGGGTGAAATTTATCCCTTGGATTATTTTTCCATGGTTTTTTCAAAAACAATATTCGCCAATTTGCAATATTTGAAGCCCTGTTTCACCCAATTTTGATGGGGTAAAATTTTTTCACTCTAAAAATCACCATATTATTATATAAACTACATAAAATCCTTAGTAATTGAAATAATTTTAGAAAAAATATTGCCAAATATTTTATAGTTGATATTTTAAGAATTGGTAAGATTCACCAAGGTTTATACACTTTTAAATCAGTATGGATCCTTAAAAATTTCCCTGACCCTAATACATATGCATGATAAAAGTACTTATATCATGAGATATCCATGAGCTAGCATCAAGAGAGGGAGATCCCAAATACATAATATCACCAAAATAAGAACATAACTTGTAGCACATGTCTTCTTTCTCTTCCTTGCTCCAAAGATGAGAGATCTCAAGTGTTGATTGAGATAATACAAAAGTGATCAATATGGCCTCTTATTTATATTAATTTGGGGCTTTTTTTTATTTTAATTGGATCTACATACATGTTGATATAATGTTCCTATTGGGTCCGGTCCGACCCACCCATTATCCATTATGAACCCACTTGTGCATTTCTTAAGGGTTTACTTCCATGTCCAATGGTCATGTACTGGGTTCTAGAACATCTTCATTATTCCGAAAAGGTTGGCATGCAGGAATACTTCTAGCAGATACAAAACACCAACATGGATGTCCTTGTACATTAAATGAATTTTTTCGATCCACTTGGTAACTGATGCCACGCCATTGCAATGTTGTTTCTTTGATCTCATTTCTAGTATGCTAGAATAAAAAAGGATAGCATGTTGAAATGAACCATAAACTTGCAACACTGCCAATTTGCAAAAGAACAAATATAAAGGTTAGAAAGTTGAAGTTAATAGTTAGAAATCTATTACGAATACTAGATTTAACTATAAATAAGAAAGAGAAATTTTCAATTACCAATAAAATGCCCTCAACAATTATTGCATTCCAACATAGTCTTTAGTTTATGTGCCACAAAGGTAAAAATATATTGGAGATGGGTTTCTAAAGATGATTTTGAAATAAAGGTTTGGGTAAGATAACAATATGGGTCATGCTTATTCATATGAATAAAGGCTCAAGTTTGTGATTTAAAGGAGTCCAAAAATAGGGCCCACAAAGTCTCTTCCATATTCCCCATGTATATGACCACGGAATGTTGAAAAGAATTATAATAATTATGTATGCTCCCTTTTTATGATTGGATTTTTGCTCTTAATTAGCATTCTAGAATTTTTTCCAAAAAAGGATATGCTCTGAATTTAACATGCTTTGAATTTTTCCAAAAAAGGATCAAAGGTTCATCCAATGTTTGGATTAAGAGAAGAGCTTAGCACCAAGCAAAATCGTTGGGTTGAAACCTCAGGTGATAATGGGTAATTTGGCCTTAGTAAAAATATGTTACAATCCCTGTAGTTGCTTCATTTTCATATTGGTTCTTAGATACCATATATTTCAACAACAAAGGAGGCAATGAGAGAAGCCAAATTTACCATGGATTAGTTATGATGGGTGCAAATATGCATTACATTGATGATGAAGGTGGGCTTTGGATCGACTGTGATGTTATTGGTGACCCATCTAATGCATCAATCAATTATAGCATGCAATGCTACACAAATGAATTTGTAGAGGCCATACGATATGCATGCCTCCTAAAATGTGTTTTTCAAACAGTTATTATGTCTAAGAGAGATAAAGCTTTGGCATTGCACCACTTGTTCATTGTGTTTGATGTATTGTGTTTGATCTACATTCAAGTGAATTGTGTGCACATCCAATTGTGCCATATCATACAAATGCAAACCTTCAAAAAGATTGCAATGCTAGTGAATATCTATTGCCAATTGTTGAGAAATACAAAGGAAGTGTTTGTTCACCTTATGATGCCTGGGTGGACAATGACACTTAAAAAAGTTATCCCTAGTACTTTATAAAGTGTGAATGAATTTATTTTTCTCACATCACTTTCTAAAGTGAGTTTGAGTTATTAAAATTTTAAAATTTGATTTAATGAGAATTTAAAAAGGTGGGTGAGTATTTAATGTCCCATTTAATATTTAAAAGTGAGTTAATGGCTTTTAATGAGAAAAGTGAGATTTAATATGATCCCTGAATCTCAACTAGTTATGTTTTAATCTTGGTCATTGATCTTGAATATGGTGGTTACTAAAACAAAAAGGGGGAAAAGACATTGATACCAATCCATTGTTTAATTTCACAAAAGATATTTTTGAGAGAGGAGAAAAGTAAGAGAAATGAGAGATTACAAGGGTTTAAAGAGAAATTGATTTCTTGAGGTAGAGAGAAGATATTGGAACACTAAAATCGATGATAGTGAGTATGAGCATGATTCCCAATACTGACATGTTTTCCTAGGCACCCGTACAACAACAAGTACATCATTACTTATAGGGTCGTACAACACAATTTTCAAGGTGGCACAGGGTTGCAATATTTGCAAGTTGTACAGTACAAACTAGGCACAAATTTAGAGGTCATACAATAGTAATTGCAGGTTGTACAAACTTGGAGAAATAGGTCGTACAACACAAAAATTGAGGCAGGCATATATATGGCACGTTTTCCAAGGTCACACATGTGGGTCGTACAACGGTTTGGAAGGCACAATTCTCAAGAAGAATTCTAAAAAAACAAAAGAAGTCATTTCAAGAGAAACGTTTTTTGTTCCTTGAGCATATGTAGCATTCAATACATTAAGGTTGATGTACAGTGCACGATGAATGCAGTTATGGAAAGAGAATGTTGAACTATTAAATGTAACATCTGCAAAATTTACAAAAGGAGAAGAGGAACAGATCGCAGAGCATAGACAAAGGGAAACCTAGAAGAGCAGAGAATGGGTGATCATTTGTTTGAACCGTTCGGGATAACTGGAGAAGAGATGAGATTTGATTGAACATAGGAGTAGAGTTGTGAACAAAGGATTAGAGCTTTGTTTGAACGAAGGAAGCATCATTCAGACAGGTTGGGTGTCGTCTGGTGGCACC
>LPNX010205165.1:102635-155086 GCA_001517045.1 Pseudotsuga menziesii | reverse complement strand
TACCTTGACAAGTCTAAAAGTACATAAACAAAAAAATCAATCAACATATACAAGGCAATTATATTCTTTATATATATTATGTACATCATGATGCATGCACAAGCACAAACACATGGGATTGTAGTGTAAAGCATTGATTTGAATTTTTGTTTTATACTTTCATCGAGTGTGCGCATTGCAAGATTTTTACTCACATTCTTACATTATTCATGATAATATGAGAGATGAGAGTTGCATGATTGTTCACATGGATTTTGGTTTCTCTTGAGATACTATAAACTCGGGCTTCCAATCTTGCTTGTTCTCGCCTATCACATGGGAGGTCGAAACGTTGATTTTGACAGTTTCCATTCTCCTAATTAATATTTTTTTAGTGACCATGGTAGGAAGGATCATTCAATAATTCTAGACATTGTTTTGAGTCATTATGAATATGTACTAGGCCTCCCTAGGTTTTTTTTTAAGTTCCGAAAATAATAAAATTTCCCGCAATATTAGGTCATTTTTGAATGGTTTAAATGGAAAATTTCAAATTATAATCAAAGTGTGGTCCAGAGTCTATTTTTGGCGTGGGTATGCTCGTTTTCACTCTCAAAGTGTCCTATTTACCCAAAGACCCACTTTTCATATGCTTTAGGTGGTTAAATTAACTCGTATGGCATTTTTTCTCTAAGGGTGCGATGAAATGACAAATTAATGCTAAAAATACAACAATTTGACAAAGTGAGAAAGTCAAAGGGGAACATGCCAAAATATGTTTTGGAAAGGTGGCAACTTTGTCTCAAATGAAAATCGACTTAGGCTAAAGTCATAAGCATGTGATTTAAGATTGGAACATGCCACCTCCATCATAGCTCATGGTTTGGTTGATGCGACATACGTTAATCATCTTTTGTATCTGCATATTACTAAGGTAGTGCAACAGAAGAGTATATAACTGAAATTGAATATCCGAACTCCTATACCCTAAACGCATGAATAAGGAGAGGAGGGATTTGTTTATACATTTTACCACCAGTATTCACTCACAACTGGAGGTGTTGTTGAAACACAATTACACTAAATAGGTTTAGGGAAAGTGGGGACTCCACTTTTTATCTCATCCCTTAATTGTCCAACAGACATGTGGGTACCCAAATCTTGACATACTGACAAACCGATAGAATTGAACACTTTACACTATGGAGTGATTATGACATCCATGAACCATTATTACAACATGGAGTATTATCGCTACCCACAACCTTAATATAGTGTATGAATTCCCAAATATCTCAATTTTAAGCTACCCTTTAAGAAAAAAATATCGGCTTCTTGTTTATAGAGGCAAATGCCACTTTTTCCTTTCTTTTGTTGACAATCAAAATATGAATTATGTCATTTGATTTAGAATTTTTAGAGTTAGTTAGAAATTTGTAATTGTTATTAGAAATAAGAACATACACTAACAAGAATAAAAAGCACATTAATGCATCATCATGCATATCATTAGAACTACTCAGTTAAAGACAACTTTTTCTCAGATAAACTGAGGAGTTGTTTGTATCCATGCCCTTGGAATCTTTGAAAGCATGCAAAATGTGGTAAAATTGTTTTATCACCCACATGGAATGCAAAAGACTAGATATCAAATAACATAACATCTACATCTCAATTCAAACATGCCTTGTACATATTATATACAGTCATTATGGAAATGAAGTATTGTGTTCCAACTAAATCATATATTTATCACACATAACTAGATCCATTTCTCGATGATGATATCAATTACACATCAAAAAAAATCACCAAAAACATTTTACTTCTGCTTGATGCCTACAAAAAAACAAAATATTGTAAAACAAGTATCGAACCCAACAAATTTAAGCCACAAATAAAATTGACGAACTTTGCAATACGAATAAAAAAATCTACCAGTCACGAACTTCTCAATACAAATAAAAGAATCTACAAGTATGCTTTGGAAAACTTTACAAAAAGATATCCAAAATAATGACCATTCCACTGTAGCCCCGCCATTATAATCTGTGTGGATTCATTTATATTACAAACATCCCAAACATCAACAATAACATATGCAAAATATGAACATATACACTCTCACTAATGCCTTAGATCCAATAATATTTGCAGAGAAAGATTCTAATAAAAGCACATTTTAAACAACAGGGTCAACTTTAGATTGAATATATAAAAACCATGTGGTGTCTCTCCATCAAGAGTATCGTCCACTAACAACATATAAATGTCAGTTGATAGTTTAAACATGACAAGGCATAAAATAAATCATATATTTTGAGCTCTATAACACTTTCACATAACCAATACTCCTAGGATAGAATAAAACCCTAATAACATTGAATGAGCCCTAATAATCAATGGGTGCCCTAGAATTCAACAAGCCTAAAAAAACATCCATGATGAAAAAAACATGATTAAAGGTAAATTTGCAATATAATAATCTATTGTAACTATGGATAAAAGACATAAAAAGTTTGATAAAAAGCATACCATGCTAATTATTGGATGAAAAACGTGATGTGAACTTGTGTTCTCTGATAAATTGCATATGTGGCATGCCCCTTAAAGACTTGATCTTTCAGCAATGGAGATGTTATGCAAAGATTAAAAAGTCAAGAAAATTAAGAATAAAAAGTGGAATTGCATTAACCAGAACCTTCACCTTGTAAGTGCAATACGATATGGGTGAACCATAAATCATCACTGTAGACTTTATATAGAAAAAAAATCCCCTTGTTTTACCTCCAATACTAGAAATTAAGGGTTGAAAGAAGGTATCACCTGAAATTGACTAAAAACACAAGCAAATACAACCATATGCCTAAATTACAAGGAAAATGGAGGGTGAAATAACCTTTTGGAGCCTCCATTACTAATAATTGGGGGCGAGAGAGTTATTTCACTAGATTTTCTCTAGAAATTGGAGGTGAAATATAGCTTGGAGGGAGATTTTGCTAGAGCGAAAACAATTTTTTTCATTTTCCCCATTAATATACGAGAGGCTATTCATTTTGGATTTCTTTTTTTCCTAATAAATATTGTGCAAATATATTTTAGCTGAAAAAACCCTTTCCAAATGAGAAAGTAGCCCACTAAATTTTTGTAACCCCCTTAATATAGCCCATTGGCTATAAATAGCCCCTAAAATTATCCATGATGAAATGTACTAGATTAATATCATTTGTTTAAGGTTATTTCAACTTCACAGTTTTCCAAGTTTGAAGGAGATCTTAAGCTCAGTTGCATCTTTCTCTCCTTCAATATAAAATTAGGCATCTCCAGGCAATTTTTCCTTGTCAAAGTCCTGGAAAATCCATACTCGATACTCTAACTCAATCTCGTCTGAGAGCCACTGAACCTGATGTCATCTGCTTGTTCTTCCCATTCCGTTGATTTGAAATTTGTTATATTTTCACTACATGAGTCTTGATACAATAAGGTCCTCTTTTCTTTGCATGTGAACGTAATAGATCTTTAACGAGGTCTCATTTACTCTATAGGTGAACATAATTGAGCTTTAATCGCACCATGATTTTTTTTTTGAGAACCACGAATTGGGCCATGGAGAATTCAGATCTCCGATTATAGGGTTTATTATTTTTTGAATTCTTGCCCATTGTAAAAACATAAAAAATTTGAAATAAAAATGCCATATAATAACATGCGACTCTCCACAATACATATTTTAACTTACATGATGTTTACCACATTTGAAGTACTTTGGAAACTTATCCCATGTTTTAGCTTATGGTTGATTTCTACTATGAGACGTGTTGAATTTAGGCCAACAAACATAACTATAAAAAACCATGTGTTGCCTCTCTTTGTCATTTAATATGAGTTGTAAAAAACCCCTGTGTTTCATCTTTGTCATTTGGTATGTGTTCCACCTAGTGGTGGTAGTTTAGTGTAAATGGGACACACTTCTAGGAGGAATTAGAATACCTATTAAACTATTTTAGTATTTGGTTAACAAGGAGACACATTCCTCCAAATGGTAACCTATAGTCAAGGGGCCAATCATCAATCAAGTCCCGACCACCTTATTTGCTAATGTAGTGGAACACTTGAACAATGTAGCCTTCTCATAGGGGCCCTTCCAATGATCACTTATTTATATGACAGGTTAGCAAGGGAGCTTAATGGATAACTGCAAGGTACAAAGGTAATTATTATTTAACTTTTAAATCCTATTCCTTATTACAATTTTGAATTTTTGTTTTCTTAACATTTATCTTACTAGTATATTAATAATGGTATACTTGTATATTAAAAATGTATATCTGTTGTATAATGTTCCATACTTTATTTCAGCCAGAGCTAAGCACCGAGCTGTAGACTCTTAAAGACTCTGTTAGAGGGTTTGCGGCGGGTATTCCCACCGCTAGATGTCGTTGATTAAGTGTTTTAGTCGTTGATCATACCCGCTGTAGACCCTCTAACCGACTCTTTAAAAGTCGTTGATCATGCTTTGAATTTGAATCATTTTCTTTTTTAACACTTAACAATTAAAGAATACATATTTTTCTTTTTATTATTATAAACATTATAAATCTTATATATTATATGAGATTTATTATCCATTGAATCTTAATTTTTAAAGTATTATAATTTTACAAAATATATTTGTCACCACTCTATATGTTTCAATGATTAATGGACATTTTTTTTCCACATATACTAGTAAAGTTCTTGATACGTGGTTAGTTAATGTTTATTTAAAAATAATAGCATTAGGAAAAATTGCTGCAAAATTGAAGATATGTAGGACTCTCAAGTCAAGTGTTTTAGCTAAATGACAACCAAGTAATAAGCAACACGTCACTCCCCATATGGTGCAACACTTTTTTTTTGGCTTCATTATGATGTTCATGCCCCTCTCTCTCTATATATAATAGGTACAAGCTTGTAAAGTTCTTGATACATGGTTAGTTAATGTTTATTTAAAAATAAACATTAAATAAACTATATTTATTGGACTTGTCTTGACCTGTTGATGTAATTTTTTTGGGCATGGCCAATAAACTATGGTTGTGACTTATATTTGTTCATGCATTCCTGTGTGATGCCATCTTGCTCTAGACACTAGGAATTAGATTTGAGTTGTATGCATAGTTGTAGCTATATGGGCTGCAAAAGTCTTAGGAATTTGTTGTTTTCATAAATTTATAAGGAATCTCTTCTGCCATTATTTTTTCGTTAATTCAAAGCATTATCTCAATATACTGGTTACTATTCTCTTGCAAACTTTCTATTTGAGTAATAGGTTGTACATATATTACACAATACTATGTTATTTCACTTGGCATAACCTACATTGTTGAATAAAAATGTATAAGGATGTTGTTATCTTTTAAAAATCCCAAATCTCTACTATGTAATTGGAGGATAAATTTTGAAAGCATAAACTCTGTCTGCACATATATTACACAATTTTTGTTTCTTAATTGTGTATTTCATGTCTACCAAGATCAATTTATCATAACATGAAAGTGAAAGATGTTGTCAAATATCACATCCTACCATATGCAATTTGTTATCATTCTCATCAAAATACACATCCTCTTTCATCATTCTATTCATTTGTGATTTTAAGTATGATCCGTTTTTATTAATGCAACACTTACTTTATTATTTTCTTCTTTTGCATTATTTTTGGGCATTATTCTCTTCTCCTTATGGCAATTTGATTGTTCTTGTTGAGGCCAACTTCATATGTAACTAATTGCCATACTATATTATTTAGTGGTCCAATGTGACGTTCAATTAAATTTTTAGTTTATTAACATTTCACATTATCCCATTTGAATCATGCATTTCTCTATGAAATCCCATATAAATAGACACTTTATTATCATATATATATGATTCTTTTTAATACAAAGTTGCATGGGAAATAAAAGGATCATATTCATAATATGTATGTATTAGGTCTCATAACATTTTTGTTATAGCACCAACCTTCCCAACCAAAACAAAACACAAAGAATAATTTGTTATAGATAGTATTAGCATGCAGAATCAATCCTAATCCATACCCATGGGTGTGAACCATCATTGGCATGCATGCTAAAACTACCCCAATATGGAAAGAGTTATTACCATCCAATATCTCACAAAAGTGACAACCCCACCTCCCTTCTTATGGTTTATGCCACTTAGTTTTGTAGTCATTCCATCACTGACAATTGTCACATGTGGTGCGGCTTCACTTGTTTGTCATGCTCTACAAGAATTTGAGGTATTTTTCTAAGTGCCTCCAAGTGCCATTTTCCTGTAAGTAAGGATAGTAACACCAATGCCACTAAAACATCATTGGGTTTTGTGTCAATAGACAAAAGAGCTCATTCCTTCACCTCTAAATGGAATTTCCACTACCCATGCAAACTTCCTTATAACACCTAACACGTGCCAAAACCATGCATACAAATAAAACCTGAAAATGCAATGCTATGTTTAAGGTTTAGTTTCATTTGGCATAACTTCCATGTTTTCCTATGGGTGGTTAGTAAAAAAAATCTATGTACATCTAGGTCACTAAGTCCTTCCTTCCCTATGGGAGACATCTTTGGGATCTAGGAGAGGTTGATGGTCTATATATTATGAATTAGGTCTCCTACTTTCCCAACTCATATAGGATCACTTGTTTCCCTCACAAATGTGGCTTCAATATGGTTGAATTTGTTTTAATTGGCAGTGATTGAAAGTTTAGGATCATACTTAGTCTTTTGTTTGGCTATTATACAAACAAAAGAATAGTTGTTGTAGAGCATGAGTTGGCTGGTAGGGATGTTATAGTTCCATAGAGGATGTGATTGGGTCTAAGTTTCTGGAACTCATTCTACATAACATAAATTTTGTACGGGTATTTATTTTCTGACTGTGCATTGTATAAGAATGCAAGAATTCTAATAGGATTCTTGATGGAAACCATCTTCTAACTTAGTCAAGTGTCAGTATAAACACATTCTAATTGCACGCTTCTTGTCCATATACCTTCTTTGTCAATATATTCTCCATGTTTCTTGCCTAAATTGAAAGCTTCAAGAGCATAATTTTTCTGATGGATTAGATGAAAACCATGCAAGGTATTTTGTTTCTTTGGAAGTGCCAAAATTTGATAGTTCAGACGTATTTGTTGTTGGTTTCAGAGTTGCATTTTAGAGTTGTTCTCAACTGCTGGCTCTTGTTGTAATGTTGTAGTAGTAATTTTGTAGAGACCACATGCCTTAATGCCTTTGCAACCACATAGCATTGTGTCTCTTTTCCTTTATGAAACATTTGTCTTCATCAAATTCAAGACCGAACTGTTGCTTTATAATTTGGTTCACCAATGTCAATTTATTTTTTAGGCCTAGTGAATAAAAATGTTGATTTTTTAACTCATAGTTCGGATCTGCACTCAAACAATTACAACCTGCAACTACAAAACTGAATGTACAAATCACCTATCAAAATTCTAGATGTGCATCAACTAAAATAATATTATGTAAATTAAAGAGTACAAACAATGCATTTTACAAACTAATTCTAAACAACATCTAACGGCCATGAACCATTCTACATATATATTAAGTCTATAAATTCAGGACATCAAGCACAATCTCCAAAAAAATATCGCATTACTATATTGCTGAAGGAAATTGCGACAACAACTAATACATTGGCTCAAGTACTTGTTGTCACAATGACAAACTGATAAACACACTAATTGTTTATTTCGAATGGACTAGTGAGATAATGCATCCTCCTCTCCTTTAATAGAATTAATAAGGTGAGAAAATTACAATACTTGAAATAAAACACAATTTGATTGATTTCATAACTTAAACTATTTTAGCCACAATATTTTGTAGTGTCATGAAATTCAATCCTTTGTAAATTTTCTTACATCCTTAGAACTATTAGTGCTCAATTACTTATTGCTCTTGTGCCAATGTTGTTAGAGACATTCCTAAAACAAGAAGAGAACTTAGTGCCAAAATCTGCTCTTAGACTGCTTAAGAGATTCACCTAGCACACCTTCAAATTATTTCTTTGTTAAGGGTTTATATTGTATTACAAGAGATTTGGTTTGACATTATAGATAGGAAATCACTCATTTTTTTATGTATGTTCTGGAAGAGAAGGTCAATTGAGTACAATGACCAGTTTAAGTGCTTGAAATTGAGAAGGGAAAAGCTTAAGGTTTCTGCTTATACCATCAATCCACCCTAAGCAAATGATACTTCCAGCATAATAATGAATTTCTGTGAATCTAAAGATCCCGTTACTAATCTTTAGAATATAATTTTAAAAGTGGCTTATGATCACATGTCTATGGTTCTTTATATTTCCTAGTCCAAGGGTATGAAGATGCAGGGGAAAGCTCCTCTGCACTCTCTCCATCTTTCAAGAACAATGTTGAGGCTATTCTTGATGCAACACATAGGGAGGATGCAAGTGAATCTAGGATATGGACTACAGCATATGAGACAATGAATGAGGTTGTCCAATGTTCAACTAAAGACAACTCCTATTGTTATGCATCTTGTTTCTGTCATCATGCTTAAGTTTAATGAAACTTTGGAAATGTAAAAACTATCATCAAAAGAAAAATAAAAACAAAGTGATTTGCAAGCACGTCTATGTGTTTTCTTGCAAGTGACCATTCAAACATTGAGTGCTTCTGAGTCAACGAAGTATGGTATTCTGCAATATGTTGATTAAATGATGAATCTTTTCTTAAGGGTATTTTCTTGTCGAAGTGTCAAATCTCTTAAGAAGGAACATAAGTATCTCATAAACTATGAAAAGAGTTCAAGAATTGTGTGACATTTGATGAAGGGAAAAGTGTTGGAAAAGAGACCTAATAATGAATCCTTATGGCCAAAGCAAAAAGCGGCTAAAGAGACTGGATATTTCTAATATCTCTTGAAAAAAAAGCGTACTTATATCCCACTTGATCACTTCATAATGATTGGGATGGTACTATCTTTCCATACACCCAACTCCACTTTGGCGTCCTCATTATAAGACAAAGTCTTGGAATTACTAATTAATTTCAACTTGAAAGCATACATTTAGTATTTCCTGCATTAAGTCAAGCATAACGTTGTTCCCCTATTCCAAAAGTTAGCACACAAGAGACACATTTTCACTTTTCCTTATGTTGCTCTTCCTCCTATTTACCTATTTGGATATTTTATATTAATCAATGGTTATATACAATTTCAACAGAAAAAATAATCTTGTCATAACTTAACTTTGGATGTGGTTGGGTGTTGAATGTTCCATTGGTGGCATAAAAATATTATAATTTATGGTCTTTGTGAACTTGTTTTGCAATGGTTTGTAGAATTGAAGTTACTGAACTTATGCAAAATAATTTCTTTTTTTGTAGTCTACAGAATTGGAATTATTTAGAAGGTATACAATTAAAAACAACACATCACTTATGCTTGGAAGTTGACACCAAAAATATTGTAGACAAAAAATTTATTACAAGGCTTATATTGTAACAAGTTGTAATTTTTACAATTGTTTCATCTTTTGTGGAATTGATTCAAGTATTGTGTCGTCTTAAAATCCACATTTCTTGTGGCTGAATTTATACCATTACATAAAAAACATGCATCTTCAATGCATATCAGCCACATTCAATGATTATTTAGCTATTTTCAGACCCGATAATTATTAGTTATGATACATTAATCATTGTTTATCATTGAATAATTTTGCACAATGAAAATTCAACCATAATTGCAACAGAATAAAGGAATCATATAAACATAGCCATACAAAGTAGACACAAGAAATTTATCCTAGGAAAACCCAAACTCGGGAAAAACCCAACCAACCTTTATTAGAATAATTATGTTCAGAAAACCAAGTACCCTAATCCACAAGGGTTTCAATAGCATGAAGAAACCCTAATCAAGGAAAAAATTAGGGGTGAAATTTAGCCCTTGGATTATTTTTTCATGGTTTTTTCAAAAACAATATTCGCCAATTTGCAATATTTGAAGCCCTGTTTCACCCAATTTTGATGGGGTAAAATTTTTTCACTCTAAAAATCACCATATTATTATATAAACTACATAAAATCCTTAGTAATTGAAATAATTTTAGAAAAAATATTTGCCAAATATTTTATAGTTGATATTTTAAGAATTGGTAAGATTCACCAAGGTTTATACACTTTTAAATCAGTATGGATCCTTAAAATTTTCCCTGACCCTAATACATATGCATGATAAAAGTACTAATATCATGAGATATCCATGAGCTAGCATCAAGAGAGGGAGATCCCAAATACATAATATCATCAAAATAAGAACATAACTTGTAGCACATGTCTTCTTTCTCTTCCTTGCTCCAAAGATGAGAGATCTCAAGTGTTGATTGAGATAATACAAAAGAGATCAATATGGCCTCTTATTTATATTAATTCAGGGCCTTTTTTTATTTTAATTGGATCTACATACATGTTGATATAATGTTACTTTTGGGTCCGGTCCGACCCATCCATTATCCATTATGAACCCACTTGTACATTTCTTAAGGGTTTACTTCCATGTCCAATGGTCATGTACTGGGTTCTAGAACATCTTCATTATTCCAAAAAGGTTGGCATGCAGGAATACTTCTAGCAGATACAAAACACCAACATGGATGTCCTTGTACATTAAATGAATTTTTTCGATCCACTTGGTAACTGATGCCACGCCATTGCAATGTTGTTTCTTTGATCTCATTTCTAGTATGCTAGAATAAAAAAGGATAGCATGTTGAAATGAACCATAAACTTGCAACACTGCCAATCTGCAAAAGAACAAATATAAAGGTTAGAAAGTTGAAGTTAATAGTTAGAAATCTATTACGAATACTAGATTTAACTATAAATAAGAAAGAGAAATTTTCAATTACCAATAAAATGCCCTCAACAATTATTGCATTCCAACATAGTCTTTAGTTTATGTGCCACAAAGGTAAAAATATATCTGGAGATGGGTTTCTAAAGATGATTTTGAAATAAAGGTTTGGGTAAGATAACAATAAGGGTCATGCTTATTCATATGAATAAAGGCTCAAGTTTGTGATTTAAAGGAGTCCAAAAATAGGGCCCACAAAGTCTCTTCCATATTCCCCATGTATATGACCATGGAATGTTGAAAAGAATTATAATAATTATGTATGCTCCCTTTTTATGATTGGATTTTTGCTCTTAATTAGCATTCTAGAATTTTTTCCAAAAAAGGATATGCTCTGAATTTAACATGCTTTGAATTTTTCCAAAAAAGGATCAAAGGTTCATCCAATGTTTGGATTAAGAGAAGAGCTCAGCACCAAGCAAAATCGTTGGGTTGAAACCTCGGGTGATAATGGGTAATTTGGCCTTAGTAAAAATATGTTACAATCCCTGTAGTTGCTTCATTTTCATATTGGTTCTTAGATACCATATATTTCAACAACAAAGGAGGCAATGAGAGAAGCCAAATTTACCATGGATTAGTTATGATGGGTGCAAATATGCATTACATTGATGATGAAGGTGGGCTTTGGATCGACTGTGATGTTATTGGTGACCCATCTAATGCATCAATCAATTATAGCATGCAATGATACACAAATGAATTTGTAGAGGCCATACGATATGCATGCCTCCTAAAATGTGTTTTTCAAACAGTTATTATGTCTAAGAGAGATAAAGCTTTGGCATTGCACCACTTGTTCATTGTGTTTGATGTATTGAGTGTTATCAAGGAGATAACACCTAAATCCATGGGTAATGTGGAAATCTTAGATGAAAGTAGAGTACAAAATTTTACTAACATTGATGAAATAGCTTATTCAGGTACAACTGTTCAAGAAGATCTACATTCAAGTGAATTGTGTGCACATCCAATTGTGCCATATCATACAAGTGCAAACCTTCAAAAAGACTGCAATGCTATTGAATATCTATTGCCAATTGTTGAGAAATACCAAGGAAGTGTTTGTTCACCTTATGATGCCTGGGTGGACAATGACACTTAAAATGTGGTCCGTAGTACTTTATAAAGTGTGAATGAATTTATTTTTCTAACGTCACTTTATAAAGTGAGTTTGAGTTATTAAAATTTTAAAATTTGATTTAATGAGAATTTAAAAAGGTGGGAGAGTATTTAATGTCCCATTTAATATTTAAAAGTGAGTTAATGGCTTTTAATGATAAAAGTGAGATTTAATATGATCCCTGAATCTCAACTAGTTATGTTTTAATCTTGGTCATTGATCTTGAATATGGTGGTTACTAAAACAAAAAGGGGGAAAAGACATTGATACCAATCCATTGTTTAGTTTCACAAAAGATATTTTTGAGAGAGGAGAAAAGTAAGAGAAATGAGAGATTACAAGGGTTTAAAGAGAAATTGATTTCTTGAGGTAGAGAGAAGATATTACAACACTAAAATCGATGATAGTGAGTATGAGCATGATTCCCAATACTGACATGTTTATCTAGGCACCCGTACAACAACAAGTACATCATTACTTATAGGGTCGTACAACACAATTTTCAAGGTGGCACGGGGTTGCAATATTTGCAAGTTGTACAGTACAAACTAGGCACAAATTTAGAGGTCATACAATAGTAATTGCAGGTTGTACAACCTTGGAGAAATAGGTTGTACAACACATAAATTGAGTCAGGCATATATATGGCACGTTTTCCAAGGTCACACATGTGGGTCGTACAACGGTTTGGAAGGCACAATTCTCAAGAAGAATTCTAAAAAAACAAAAGAAGTCATTTCAAGAGAAACGTTTTTTGTTCCTTGAGCATATGTAGCATTCAATACATTAAGGTTGATGTACAGTGCACGATGAATGCAGTTATGGAAAGAGAATGTTGAAGTATTAAATGTAATGTCTGCAACATTTACAAAAGGAGAAGAGGAACAGATCGCAGAGCATAGACAAAGGGAAACCTAGAAGAGCAGAGAATGGGTGATCATTTGTTTGAACCGTTCGCGATAACTGGAGAAGAGATGAGATTTGATTGAACATAGGAGTAGAGTTGTGAACAAAGGAGTAGAGCTTTGTTTGAATGAAGGAAGCATCATTCAGACAGGTTGGGTGTCGTCTGGTGGCACTAGATGTGAACGAGAAATAAGATAATAAATGGAAAAAACAAACTAGAAGAAATTTATACTCCCATATCTCGACAGTTTACCTTCAAGATAAAAATAGAAAAAAAATTCCATCCATGAAGCCCATCGCCTTTTTTGATAAAGAGTCAACTTTTCTATTTAGATCTTTGTAAATATGTTGAATATTATATATATTTAAAAGTGGTTCACCATGGCTAGAGGGAAAATATCTTATACTCGCTAGGAAAGTATATCACTAACCTAATAATTCTTTACATACAAGGGCTCCCAAGGAGCAAATGTCCCCGACAAGATTGGAACCCGGGAGGGGAGCGCAATAACCAAATCTCCCAACCACCCAAGCTACGCCCAATGGACTGCTGAATATATATATATATATACAAGATTAATTATGATGTATTTGGAATAAACATATTCAATCTATTATGGAGATTCGAAATGAACTAAAAGATTTACCGCTCCACTAATTTCACCAGTTATTTTAGAGTCATAAATGGCATGTACTCTTTCGTCAGTTGTAGTTTATTATAGGTCTGTCGATGGACAAGTGGTTGGATTATTGATACTTTCTCTTTGGCGTGTCTAGGACCCAAGGAATTTGATTCAAATTTTCATGTTGCAGCTCGTACTTAACGCATGCAACAAATGGAATATAAATTGATTGATTAAAGTACGCATTAAAATTAATTTGATGAAAGGACGTGATCGAACTTAGGACAAGGCAGATAGAAGACACATGTCTAGGATACGTTTTTTTTTTCATAATTATAATTTAAACCATGTAAAATTAGTCATTTGAAAAATCTAAGCCAATTGAAAATTTTAAATTTAAATTTAATAAATTTTTTTAACAAAATTCAATTTAAAATATAATTTTGTATAGAACTTTATAAAATTGTAGAAAAAAATTGCAAATCACAAATAAATTAATAATCAATTAAAGTTGACTACAAACCAATTGTTATATACCTACCTTGACAAGTCTAAAAGTACATAAACAAAAAAATCAATCAACATATACAAGGCAATTATATTCTTTATATATATTATGTACATCATGATGCATGCACGAGCACAAACACATGGGATTGTAGTGTAAAGCATTGATTTGAATTTTTGTTTTATACTTTCATCGAGTGTGCGTGTTGCAGGATTTTTACTCACATTCTTGCATCATTCATGATAATATGAGAGATGAGAGTTGCATGATTGTTCACATGGATTTTGGTTTCTCTTGAGATACTATAAACTCGGGATTCCAATCTTGCCTGTTCTCGCCTATTACATGGGAGGTCGAAACGTTGATTTTGCAGTTTCCATTCTCCTAATTAATATTTTTTAGTGACCATGGTAGGAAGGATCATTCAATAATTCTAGACATTGTTTTGAGTCATTATGAATATGTACTAGGCCTCCCTAGGTTTTTTTTTTAAGTTCCAAAAATAATAAAATTTCTCGCAATATTAGGTCATTTTTGAATGGTTTAAATGGAAAATTTCAAATTATAATCAAAGTGTGGTCCAGAGTCTATTTTTGGCGTGGGTATGCTCGTTTTCACTCTCAAAGTGTCATATTTACCCTAAGACCCACTTTTCATATGCTTTAGGTGGTTAAATGAACTCGTATGGCATTTTTTCTCTAAGGGTGCGACGAAATGACATATTAATGCTAAAAATACAACAATTTGACAAAGTGAGAAAGTCAAAGGGGAACATGCCAAAATATGTTTTGGAAAGGTGGCAACTTTGTCTCAAATGAAAATTGACTTAGGATAAATTCATAAGCATGTGATTTAAGATAATTTTGGAAGGTAGCGAGTAAACTTTAAGATTGGAACATGCCACCTCCATCATAGCTCATGGTTTGGTTGATGCGACATACATTAATCATCTTTTGTATCTGCATATTACTAAGGTAGTGCAACAGAAGAGTATATAACAGAAATTGAATATCTCAACTCCTATACCCTAAACGCATGAATAAGGAGAGGAGGGATTTGTTTATACATTTTATCACCAGTATTCACTCACAACCGGAGGTGTTGTTGAAACACAACTACACTAACTAGGTTTAGGGAAAGTGGGGACTCCACTTTTTATCTCATCCCTTAATTGTCCAACAGACATGTGTGTACCCAAATCTTGACATACTGAAAAACCGATAGAATTGAACACTTTACACTATGGAGTGATTATGACATCCATGAACCATTATTACAACATGGAGTATTATAGCTATCCACAACCTTAATATAGTGTATGAATTCCCAAATATCTCAATTTTAAGCTACCCTTTAAGAAAAAAATAATCGGCTTATATGTTTATAGAGGCAAATGCCACTTTTTCCTTTCTTTTGTTGACAATCAAAATATGAATTATGTCATTTGATTTAGAATTTTTAGAGTTAGTTAGAAATTTATAATTGTTATTAGAAATAAGAACATACACTAACAAGACTAAAAAACACATTAATGCATCATCATGCATATCATTAGAACTACTCAGTTAAAGACTACTTTTTCTCAAATAAACTGAGGAGTTGTTTGTATCCATGCCCTTGGAATCTTTGAAAGCATGCAAAATGTGGTAAATTTGTTTTATCACCCACATTGAATGCAAAAGACTAGATATCAAATAACATAACATCTACATCTCAAGTCAAACATGCCTTGTACATGTTATATACAATCATTATGGAAATGAAGTATTGTGTTCCAATTAAATCATATATTTATCACACATAACTAGATCCATTTCTCGATGATGATATCAATTACACATCAAAACAAATCACCAAAAACATTTTACTTCTGCTTGACGCCTACAAAAAAACAAAATATTGTAAAACAAGTATTGAACCCAACAAATTTAAGCCACAAATAAAATTGACGAACTTTGCAATACGAATAAAAAAATCTACTAGTCACGAACTTCTCAATACAAATAAAAGAATCTACAAGTATGCTTTGGAAAACTTTACAAAACGATATCCAAAATAATGACCATTCCACTGTAGCCCCGCCATTATAATCTGTGTGGATTCATTTATATTACAAACATCCCAAACATCAACAATAACAGACGCAAAATATGAACATATACACTCTCAATAACGCCTTAGATCCAATAATATTTGCAAAGCAAGATTCTAATAAAAGTACATTTTAAACAACAGGGTCAACTTTAGATTGAATATATAAAAACCATGTGGTGTCTCTCCATCAAGAGTATCGTCCACTAACAACATATAAATGTCAGTTGATAGTTTAAACACGACAAGGCATAAAATAAATCATATATTTTGAGCTCTATAACACTTTCACATAACCAATACTCCTAGGATAGAATAAAACCCTAATAACATTGAATGAGCCCTAATAATCAAGGGTGCCCTAGAATTCAACAAGCCTAAAAAAACATCCATGATGAAAAAAACATGATTAAAGGTAAATTTGCAATATAATAATCTATTGTAACTATGGATAAAAGACATAAAAAGTTTGATAAAAAGCATACCATGCTAATTATTGGATGAAAAACGCGATGTGAACTTGTATTCTCTGATAATTTGCATATGTGACATGCCCCTTAAAGACTTGATCTTTCAGCAATGGAGATGTTATGCAAAGATTAAAATGTCCAGAAAATTAAGAATAAAAAGTGGAATTGCATTAACCAGAATCTTCACCTTGTAAGTGCAATACGATGTGGGTGAACCATAAATCATCACTGTAGACTTTATATAGAAAAAAAATCCCCTTGTTTTACCTCCAATACTAGAAATTAAGGGTTGAAAGAAGGTATCACCTGAAATTGACTAAAAACAAAAGGAAATACAACCATATGCCTAAATTACAAGGAAAATGGAGGGTGAAATAACCTTTTGGAGCCTCCATTACTAACAATTGGGGGCGAGAGTTATTTCACTAGATTTTCTCTAGAAATTGGAGGTGAAATATAGATTGGAGGGAGATTTTGCTAGAGCGAAAACAATTTTTTTCATTTTCCCCATTAATATACGAGAGGCTATTCATTTTGGATTTCTTTTTTTCCTAATAAATATTGTGCGAATATATTTTAGTTGAAAAAACCCTTTCCAAATGAGAAAGTAGCCCACTAAATTTTTGTAACCCCCTTAATATAGCCCATTGGCTATAAATAGCCCCTAAAATTATCCATGATGAAATGTACTAGATTAATATCATTTGTTTAAGGTTATTGCAACTTCACAGTTTTCCAAGTTTGAAGGAGATCTTAAGCTCAGTTGCATCTTTCTCTCCTTCAATATAAAATTAGGCATCTCCAGGCAATTTTTCCTTGTCAAAGTCCTGGAAAATCCCTACTCGATACTTTAACTCAATCTCGTCTGAGAGCCACTGAACCTGATGTCATCTGCTTGTTCTTCCCATTCTGTTGATTTGAAATTTGTTATATTTTCACTACATGAGTCTTGATACAATAAGGTCCTCTTTTCTTTGCATGTGAACATAATAGATCTTTAACGAGGTCTCCTTTACTCTATAGGTGAACATAATTGAGCTTTAATCGCACCATGAATTTTTTTTTGAGAACCACGAATTGGGCCATGGAGAATTCAGATCTCCGATTATAGGGTTTATTATTTTTTGAATTCTTGCCCATTGTAAAAACATAAAAAAATTGAAAGAAAAATGCCATATAATAACATGCGACTCTCCACAATACATATTTTAACTTACATGATGTTTACCACATTTGAAGTAATTTGGAAACTTATCCCATGTTTTAGCTTATGGTTGATTTCTACTATGAGACGTGTTGAATTTAGGCCAACAAACATAACTATAAAAAAACCATGTGTTGCCTCTCTTTGTCATTTAATATGAGTTGTAAAAAACCCCTGTGTTTCATCTTTGTCATTGGGTATGTGTTCCACCTAGTGGTGGTAGTTTAGTGTAAATGGGACACACTTCCAGGAGGAATTAGAATACCTATTAAACTATTTTAGTATTTGGTTAACAAGGAGACACATTCCTCCAAATGGTAACCTATAGTCAAGGGGCCAATCGTTAATCAGGTCCCGACCACCTTATTTGCTAATGTAGTGGAACACTTGAACAATGTAACCTTCTCATAGGGGCCCTTCCAATGACCACTTATTTATTTGACAGGTTAGCAAGGGAGTTTAATGGATAACTGCAAGGTACAAAGGTAATTATTATTTAACTTTTAAATCCTATTCCTTATTACAATTTTGAATTTTTGTTTTCTTAACATTTATCTTACTAGTATATTAATAATGGTATACTTGTATATTAAAAATGTATATCTGTTGTATAATGTTCCACACTTTATTTCGGCCAGAGCTAAGCACCAAGTTGTAGACTCTTAAAGAGTCTGTTAGAGGGTTTGCGGCGGGTATGCCCACCGCTAGATGTCGTTGATTAAGTGTTTTAGTCGTTGATCATACCCACTGCAGACCCTCTAACCGACTTGATCATACTTTGAATTTGAATCATTTTCTTTTTTAACACTTAACAATTAAAGAATACATATTTTTCTTTTTATTATTATAAACATTATAAATTATATGAGATTTATTATCCATTGAATCTTAATTTTTAAAGTATTATAATTTTACAAAATATATTTGTCACCACTCTATATGTTTCAATGAGTGTGTGAATATAAAGAAATGTGACTTTATGAAAAAACAAATGAATGTGAGTTCAAATATGCACTCTTTTTCCTGTTAAACCCCAATGATAGTTGCTTTTGTCTTGTTCTGTCATCGCATGTTCCATTTTCATAACCAGTTTCCTAGTTCATTCAATCATGGAAAAGCACTTTATTTTTTACTTTACTTTACTCTAATCAATAAATAAACAAACAACCATCAATGGACCCAGCGAGAATTTAAAGAAAATATTGGCGGTTGTCATAATCAATGGAATTGTTTGGGCCATATCATGTCTCAGGTGAGATATCTCCGCATAAGGATTTCGCACTACGTGCCAGCCTCCAGGTATGGTACCTAACGATGCAATAAACTACTATCAATCATGTACCTTGCCTTACATTCATTGAGAGGCCAAATCATTCTCATTCTCTCACCAGTCGGCACAGATAAAGCATGTGAAATTCATTATTAGCTCGTTTAGCAATGCTGACACATTTATGGGAGGTTTTATTCAGTCGTATTATGCGTAACTAGCGTTTTCTCAGCACATCATCTTGTTAAACCCACGGAGATCTCGAAAACCTGGTGGGTGCATAAAGCCTGGAGAATTCTACATTCCTGATTCAGTACAGCTCTGTACGAAGCCTTCTCCTCGGTGCTTTTGGAATCATTATTTTCTTGTTGTATTATAATATTGCGGGGCACCACATTTTAAGAGATATCGACTTGTAAGAATCAGGGAATTCATTGACAAGAAACCGGAGAATATTATTAGGGCATTTGGAATTGTAAGAGTGAATCTGCCGACAATGAATGAAGAACTGGTAACAGATGCATGGATCGATCCCCTGAAGCCGCAACAGTGAATGTGAATTTGAGGGGAATCCATATCAGGTTTTATTTAGCCGTATGCTGCAGAACTAGCGTTTTCTTAGATATCCATACTAGTGTCGGAAGTTGTGCAGCCTGCAGTATTCTACACAAACTTCAGTTCGAACCATGAAATTTGCACGTGGAATGGAAGCTGCAATTGTAAATTTTGGGGGAACCCATATCAGCCATTGGGCGTTGATGAAGCCAGATTCTTATGAAATTTGTACGTGGAATGGAAGCTGCAATTGTAAATTTGAGGGAAACCCATATCAACCATTGGGCGTTGATGAAGCCAGATGCTTTTCAATGATTTGGTTTCGCGAATTATCAATACTGTGCGATGGAATCCAGGGAAAGTGTTTCTGAGTGCTCCAGCAATTCCGAGTAGGTAATTTATCAACTGTTTATTGTCAGTAAACACTACAAATAAATATTGAAATTGTATTTATTTAATTGTCAATATAAATTAATTTCTATAACAAAGAAATGAGTTTTAATATTTTACAGTGCAGTGGCTTTATATAAATTAATCTCTGTAACAAAGAAATGAGTTTTAATATTTTATAGTGCAGGGGTCTTCAATAAAACTGAATTTTGGTATTTTATTGCAAGAAATGAATATTAAAGTAGTTTATTACAAGAAATGAACATTGAAATTTTAAGAAATGAATATTGAAATTTTATTGAAGAAATGAATATTAAAGTTGTTTATTTTGGAATAGATCGAACTTTCCACTCCCACTTCTTAATTAATTTTACATTAAATTATTTAATTTTTATTATATTCTTAAATTTTTCTTATTATATTATTAAATTGAAAGAGAGGCAGTTTAGAAAAAATAATTATTTGTATATATTAAAACTAATATAGTTTTATGTAAAAACATTAAACTAGAAAATAACTTAAATTAAAATATCAAAAGTATCACATAAAGTTGATATTAAAAATTAGTTTATTATTCAATGGTACAAATAAAGTTAATAATAAGTAGTTTATTAAAAACATTGAACTAAAAAATAACTTAAATTAAAATATCAAAAGTAGCAATTAGTTTATTATTCAACAGTACATATAAAGTTGATAATAAGTAGTTTATTATGGATGCAATACGAGTGTACAGATTCACTCATTATATATATTATTAGTTTAGGGACTATTATTTTTGGATTTAGTCAAATTGGATTGAGTTTTTATTAATTTTATGAATATATTAAAGTTTTGTTTATGTTTTTTATTTAGTATTTTTATAATTAATTTTAAAATTTCTGATTTTGCGTTTTTATTGGTAATTATTTACTTTTTTATATTTGTTAGAGGAAAATAATAATTTAATACATATGATTTTTTTTTATTGATCTAAGTATACTTAATTAGCTGACACTTCTCTTAGACATTCTACACTCCATATATGTAAAGTTTCTTTTAGCATGCAACATTTCACATTATTCAGCATGCATCCTCCATCTGTTAGTTTAGCACCACCTGTTAGTTTAGCACTATGCTGCGTGCATCCTTCACCTATATTGGATGGATTGTATGGTACCTCTAGCACCTTCTACCTTCTAAGATCAGGTGGGTGATTTAAATGTTCTAATTGTAGCATTGACTTTCCAAGGCAATGCTGGTGACTACCTTTATTCAGCCAAGAAACCAGGCCCATGCCATGAAGATTCGCATAATAAACTATTGTGGATCCACAAGCTATGGCTTTGTACAAAGGTCTTTGGAGAGACTTAAGCCTCATTATGGGTTTTTTTCTCTCATTTTGGGCCAAGTAACATTGTACTTCTTTCTCAATGTGTATTTAATATATAAATTGCAAAATACTCAACTACCTACCCATAATCTTACCAAATCATTCACTCCATTCAAAACTTTTTCAATAGATGATATATGGTGCATCTCCATTGTCAACATGAAAATTTCCATTACCTAGAGACTAACTTGAGGGTTCTTTATTTAAGTGACATTGCTCACGCCATGCATTGGCCAGGTACCTAAATGCCTATAGTAGTCTAGTACCTGGCATATAAGAGAATGGTGTAGCGATTAAACATTGGTAGCTTTGCTGGAAATCTTAAACTTTACATTTAGCATATATGGATACAATGAGGGCATTGAGTATATGTTTTTTGTTTATATTAAAACTTGCAAGCGTAAGGCATTTAACAGTGACTAAATGAATGAAGGCATAAGGAGGCATAGAGAACATTAGTAAAGTCAATGAACAAATATTAAAACTAGGAGCAACTTACAAGTTATCTCAAAATATGACTTGCTAAGGAACTTCAAGAAATGCACCATGCACAAGTGACTTACAAACTTAAAGGGATATATAGCAACTCTTAGATATCTGAATTAAGACAACACACACCCACAAACAATTTCTTCTTATAGAGAATCAATATATGGATTTTAATAGTTAAAAAGAAAACCTTGTATGAAGTAACAAAATGAACACGTTTGACCTATTAAGATAAAAATCTCTAAGCAATAAAATAGGGAATCTAGACAAACTCCACTAAATGTGTATCTAATGAAATCTTTAACCAAATGAAGAGAAATGCATAATACATATCGATATAAAGGATTTGATGTTGAGAATTGTTCTTGTTTGTTATGGTGTGGTTGAGGTTTGATCCATTGCATCTTAGGATGAAGAGGGTTGGTCATGTTCATTATGTTGTAGTTGAGGTTCAATCTAAGGCATCCTAAGATGTTCATCATAGCTTAGAGGGGTGATACCATTGTAATCACACATGCCCTCCTCTAGTTAGGCTATAAAGACATGATTTATGAAACCTTGGAACCATTATAACTACACCTCCTGTTAGGTTATAGATATATAATTTATTATTATAACAATATTGTATCATTTAATGTGTGGTCTCTAATATGTGTGATCTCTACCTATCAAATGTTTTTTTTTATTTTAAATATTAATTTAATATGTTGCAATCATATTTACCAAATTAGTCAAATGAGTCCCATTAATACGAAAATTCAATAATTTGAATAATTTGGTGAATTATTTGATTTGATTTTGTTAATTGCCATAGGGTTCCCTCCCACTTACTGGAATTAGTGATTTGTGATAACTGGGAGTTGCACAAATTCTTTGTCTGCGAATTTATTTTTGTGATTATTATGTTAAGATTATTGGATGGGAAACTCATAGATGGGGCGGTTGGATGGGAATTTTTTTGAGAAGGAATAGTGCATCCCTATTATGCTTGTAATGAAATAGATCCCACTTGAATTTCAACTTCGCATAGTCTTGGTAGTGTATGGCAAAAGGAAGTCCCTTCCGAAAATAGGGTAAGTGAAGGAATCCTTCGAAGTCGTTGTATTTAAAAGGATTGTTTCTATTTGTCGGGAAAATCCTCCTTTCTTATTATCATAGGATGTACTTCCACTTAAAAGTTGAAGAAAAATTAAAATGATTTTAATAAACATAGGGGACTTATTAGGTTGAGACCAACATACACATAATAATGAGAGAACAATAATAATCAAGCAACAATTTAAGAGAACAATCTATATTTGAATTTGAACTTGGTAACTATGGTTGAAATCACTAAATCATCTCCATATATAATTTATAATTGGTAATTTGATGTAATAACTCTTTTGTTTTGTTAAAAAACCATTGTTATAATTATGTAAAACTTATCATTGCACCAGTCAAATTTAAATTAGTTTGGATGAAAAAATTACTTTAATCACCTCAATTTAATATATTGAACATCAAGTGCACAGACATTTGATCAAAGCATATCATAATCTAGGTAACTTATTGAAAAAATTCAATTTTCCTATTCACATCATAAGCTGTTCTCTCACATGAAATTTAGGAATATGATATTCCACTTATTTATAATGGCTATGGGGATATATATAGATAGATAGATAGATAGTAGCCTATTGTGATAGTATAAGTCCACATAAAAGAGAAGAGTAGAGCAACATGATTAGAAGATATAGTAGTAGTTCTTACTAGTAGACTAGTTACATATCAAGTGCATGCCTTGTAGAAGTAACATTTTATGTAGGTGACATGGAAATAGTTGATTATGGGATGAGATCCTTCAGTTCGACATTTTATGTTGGTGACATGAAAATCGTTGATTATGGGCTGAGATCCTTCAGTTTGATTTTTGCGATTGGTGTTGATCATGCAATATCCTCCAATGAACTTGTCACCTAGGGTTTTGCATAGGTGACCCTTTGGAACTTCTATCTGCATCATCTATGCATCACATTACACATATTCATTCACATCAACAAACATTTTGACTTGGGATAGAGTCGATGAATAGAAAAAAAATCAAAATTTAGTAAATTTTGTGCACAAAATAGTATACTAATGAAATTTATAATCCATATAATTTGTAAAAACACATTCTAAGCATAAATTCATTACATCATCGCATACATAATTATCTTTTGCAACTTCATATTTATATGCAATAGAGTGAGACAATTTCATATTTATAGGTAAAATAGTGAGTTGAAAGATGACTCATTTGGCATAAATAGTACCAAATTCAACAACATAACTCAAGAAATAAGTAGAAAATCAAAATAAATACTGTCTCCAAATCCAATGTCAAGTCTCATTCATGACTACGAAAAGTAGAACGCCTAGAATAGGGCCTAAGGAGCTAGTGCAACAATTGTGATGTAGGTGTATTGTGTGTTTCCATTAAAAAAAATGGTACACCAAAGTGATGTTTCCATTTCAAAAATGGTACACTAGAGGGATCTTGTTGTATTCATCATGCCAATTGGCATATCATTAACAAGAGATTCCTCCTCCAAGACCTAATTAATTATTGGATCAATCTTATCCAATAAAACTGGATCGAGATCCTTTTCTCATAGTTAGTTTGTGAACATCTGAAGGTTGTGGTATATGAACACCAACTTCTCCAATTGATCATGCTCTAAGAGGTTGCGCTTTTTGGTGTGGATGTGCTCAAATACTGACCAATTGCATTGAAAACCTTAAGCGCTACAAGGTTGACTCAAAATTTTGATGGTGAATTCTTATAGTTCATGCGGTGTCTTAGAACCACAATTTGTTCACTAATGGGTGGTTATAAACAAACAAACAAACAAAGATTACAAGTTTTTCTACGGCAGGCTTGAAAAAGAAAAGTAGAAAAATTACAATGTAATGACTTACAAATTGAATTTTACTTGGCCTCTTCTTCTCCTTGAGATGTTGGTTGAGCTAAATCTAGACATACCAAATGATTCCTTGTACATATCTTGTTCTATGTTGATTTGGTCTTGTATGTCTTCATTGGGGTGCATCCACTCAATGCATATCATTACACCTCTCATCAACTTGAGATATTTTTGAATTTTAGACTCCTCATTATAGAATATGCTTGGATTGAGATATTCTCTTTTTGCATGTAATGGTGAATGTAGTTGTTTGCCCCACTTGAAATCAATAATATCCCATATAGGTAGATGTTTAGATAAATACCCCTTGATAGAAATCCTTCATGGCTTCTTTAGCCATGTCTATGTCCTCATAAATGCATCTCGTAGCTAGTTTGTTGCCATCCATGATCCTCGACACTTTCACAAGTGGTTATGTCATATTGACAAACTTGGTGACTTTCTCCCATAAATCATCTTTAAAGAGAGCCACTTTCACAACCAGTGTATATAGTTTTGTGTCATTATTCCAAGATGCCCATTGTAGGCTGCAAAACATCCATATTAATGCTTGGTACTAATTAAGAAGGCTTTGGGGCCGGAGTGAGAGTTTGTAGAAAAGAATATGAGCGGGGAAACTAAGCTCATCCTCTTAGAACTCTCTCATAATATTAAAGACCAAAGCATGGTTATAAATATATTTAGTTATTTGTTTGCACTCGTGAACAATATCTTGCACTCACTCTAACGACCCTACGTCCTCCAAAATCAAGTATATGCAGTGGGTAGCATAAGGGTTCCATAAAATAGTAGGGTATTTTTCACATAACAATTTACTGGTTGCCACATAATTTGTAGCGTTGTATTGTGATTACTTGTACAACAATTTTGATCCCCATTTCTTCCACAACCTTTGCCAGCTTTGTATATATCAACTTTGCATCCTTCACATGTGAAGATGCATTAATACCTTTCATAAACATGATTCCTTTAGGGAAAGCCATAAGAAAATTGATGATTAATGTTTTGTTCCTATGATCTGTCCACCCATTTGATAAGATTGTGTACTCTCCCATGATATTTTAATGCCCTCCAATTATTCCTTGACACACACGAACTTCTTATCTAGATCTTTCCCCCTAACTTATTTGTTTGTGGGCTAGTGCATGCAGTTGCATCTACCATGGGTTGATAAAAAGGAGACTTTGAAAGGTTAAATGAGAGGTTTTCATGGTGCTAGAATCTCATAATTTCCATATATGTGTCCTTCCTTTTCCTTTTGTTATAACTATCTAATGTTGGTTGAGATCTTAGGATTGGGCAAGGAAGGAAGAAAGAAGAGAGATACTTAGAATTTTTGAAACACTTGATGAGGAGCTACCTGGAGGTCCCATTTGAGATCCACCCATGATTTCAGTTTTAACCTTTAGCTTATATCTCTCATTATTATATGATTCGATAGTTTCCAAAAAAGCTCACATTAATAGCTTCAAAGAAACCATCACAAATGCAGACATATTTCACACACAACTCTAGCTTGGTGTCACCTGGGACCTAAGTCACCTGACACGAGGACACAGGGATTCGAGTGTCTGACATAGACATTATGACCCCCAGAATCATTACATGTTATATATATATATATATATATATATATATATATATATATATCCAAACTTTTACAAATATTTAATAGAAATCAAAATCAGTGCACATTTAACATTAGTAATTACACATTTACAAATCAAATCAATAATCACAATGAGATTATGAGACACATAGATAATTCATGATAGCCTGATATCAAGATGTCAATAGTCAAGAGTCGGAATCATATTTCTCATTAAGGCATCGAAATCAAAATGTAATACATAGATGTTGGAATGCAAATGCCAAATAGAGCCCTCTCCACACTTGCAAATGATAAAATGAAAGTGGAAATTTTGATTTAAAGCAATTTTGGGTGTCTCTTCCATGGAAAATGTGTCCTAGAATTAGGACACATTGGTGACAACACATGACATGCATGTTCGAAATCGATACATGCTAAAAATTTGTGTTCGACACACTCTGTCAGTGTGTATGTATCAGACACGCAGACACATGACATGCAAGACCTTTTGGACGTGTCCGGTATCTTAGCCTGGGACTAATCGAACACAATTATCCCATTCTTTATCAAGAGGCAATTTAGGTTTGGACTTAAATTCCATGGATAACAATCCGAAATCGAAAAATGTATGGAATTTCCCAAGGTCCTGCAGGGCTAAAATTTTGAATTGTAAATTAAAATGAAATTTTTTATAGCATACACTTGTTGTTTGGGATGGCATCCTACATGCCTACATTGGCCTATAGGTTGAGATCACAGGGCCTGTGATGCCAACCTATAGGCTAGTGTAGGCTTATAGGCTATGATGGCAGCCTACACAAGCCTCTAAACTTCCATCCCAGCTTACAAGCATGTAGGTTGGGATGGAGGCCTACAAGCCTATACGCTAGTACATTTAAAAATAAAAAAAATAAATACTAAAAATTGAGAAAAGGTGAAAACCGACCTTAGTTTAACCTCCTTCAACCCTCGAACAATAACCTTATTTATTTTCCTCTAGTGATCATTGTTGAATTTTGATGCTGCAACCTCCTTTAATTACTTTCCTATGCGATGATGATCCCACCTCCTCATAGTTAGAGAACACAACAATGAAATGGAATGAGAGAATGAGATAATGAGGGAAGAAAGTTATTCTTACATGATTTTAATCCTCCAATCACTCCATTCCCTCCTAAATTTCCTTCCAAACCAAGTTGATTGGTCAAATGAGCTTCACACGTGTGGAAAACCTCTTGGAATTCGATGGGGTCAGACTCGCAAGTCTCTAAGTGAGTTAGACGAGTACTCAAGAGTCTGGAAAGTGGTGAGTTTGTCTGGTGAGTCTTTGTCCAGTACTCATCCTGTAGTAGACTTTTTAGACTTGGAGAGTCTGATAACATTGCAATAATATAATAATACATAGAGAGGTAATGTATTCCACCAAGCCTTGCATTCCAATGAAGAGAGAAGGAAGAAGTATAAGATAAAATCACGAGAATATTGATTCTCATAATAATTATTGGAAGCAACAATGGGACTGCATTTGATGGTAGCAATACCCCTATAGAGATATCACATTTAAGAGACAAAGAGAATGACACATGCATTCATGAAATACATCAAATGTGTAACCTTGGGTATATGACACATGGATGGAGAACTCAAAAAAAGGTGTACATCAATTGTAAGTCAATTCAACTAACATAAAAAGTATGTCTAAGTAGACTTGGTAACATTTTTTTAATTTATCCATAGTTTTGATCCAAAATGTAACTGTGATAATGTGACACTAAAGCAACTATTCATAGATATAGATAGTTGACTCCTTTTATGAACTATGTCAAACCTACTTTCAAAATGTATGACATTAATGTGACGGTGAACTGTAACTTCTTGTTGGAACCTACTCTAGATTATAAGGAGTTTGAATAAATGTAAGAGTGTTAAATATCATTTATTTTCTTATTGGAAATTTCCCTACCATCTATAACAAGAGTAATCAATCTGCACGAAGAAGCAAGTTTTCTAGAACATTATACTAAAATAGAACAATGCTACACATCTACGTACAATTCAGTGACTTAACGTTGAGATAAAGTATCCACTGCAAATTGTTGGAGATACAATCTTAGTCTAGCTACCTTCTATGTTCATGTTGTAGCCACCATTATTGATTGCACTTATGCCTTTGTCATTGATACTCTAGTTTCTACTTGCTCTATTGTTGAGTGTATTTTTTAGTCCACTTGTTAAGCTATTTCCATTTCTACTATTGGTGCACTTGTTCTTTAGATTCATGCTTCCTTTGATGTTGGTGATGGATATTAATTATGCACTTGGGATGGGTTAACTTAGTGTTTTATGTAATTACCAATGTTATTAGATGGCTTGAGATAGATTAACCATTGCAAGGCATTGTCACCACCAATTTGATCATTCTAACAAAACCAATTGTATTTGATTAGATCGCTCTCGAAATCAAGGACCAGCTACATAACAACTTACGCTTGTGATAATTATTTGTAATGATTGTTATGCCTATCTTAATACATGATGTTCAATTGGAATTGATAGCACATGTTCATTATTTTTTATAAATCCATGCATATGTTTATGTCATTACCAATGTTTTATGCCTATATTCAAATATTTACCAACTTAGTAAAGGGACACACCTCTGACCATCTCAAATTTCAAGTATCTTTTGTTCTCCAAAATGGAATCTAGAACTAAATTATTTTCTTGTAATGTGTTTTCATGATAGCAGGGTATTTAGCAATTATTAAAATATTCCCATAAGAATAAAAAAGAAAATGAGTTTTTTTTATCATAATTGGTTTCACTCTCTTTAAATAGGTCTGCAACTATTTTTTCTAGAATCCCACAAAGTGTGTAGTGTTTGATACAATGGTAGCATTTCTTTATTTTCCTTGCACTAGAACTAAGTAATAAGAGGATTTTCTTTTCAAACTCAAATTTGGTAAGAATTTTCTAGACTCATTTTAGGTATGACCAAAGTTTCATCATGATCCAATTTTCTTGTACGGTGTTGATTAGATTGCATCATGATCAACCAAAATTTAATATAAACTCTAACTTCATGTGTTTATTAGATCTTGACCACTAGAACTTGGTTCACTAGGATCAGCGTATTAGGAAAACAGTGAAAAAATTCTACTTCCACTAGAATTGGATTCATTGGGATTATCCTATGAAGAATACAATGCAGACTGGTTATCTATTGGTCTATCACCGGTATTTTTTAAGTGTATTTCTTCTTCAAGAAAAGTTGTAATCATGCTCTCTAGCAAGAAGGAAAATGAAATATACACAAAAGAATTGGAAAGTTAAAAGAAATAGTTTATTATCGTAGCATGAACATACACATACAAAGGCTACAAGGTTGTGTATGTAATCTTAAATACATTGTAGGAGTCTCTTTAATTACAACTTATTTTTGAATTAAATTCATAAGATTTTGGAAAGGGGATTGAACATGTTGCCAACCTAGGGCTACTAGGGTTTGATCGCTAAATTGTGTCTACTTACATTGGGTGGAGATGGTGGGGGGAGGGAACACAAATCCCTCCTACAAGGAAATATTGTCAAGGCAGGAGAGACAAAGTTCCCTAAATCAAAGCTTTAGCAAGGGCATAGAGGACGAAGAAATGGATCTTATAAAGGGAGGTGCATGAAAACCCTTACTACAACAAGATCCTCAGGGCTCAAAGAAGGAGCAATCACATCCAAAGTCTGAGGAGAAAAAACGAGGTAGTTGCATCCCTAAGATTGACTCATGGCCAAGGTACGAAGTAACTTCCAACAAGATTGGCCAATATATCCAATAAATGAAAGATCATGCAGTAATAAAGAATGTTTTGGGCATTTGGGCTCCTTTAATATCCTTAATTGGGTTGTAAAACAAAGTGGAAGTCGAAAGTATAGATAGACTTCAAGTTGGGATCGGATTCTTCACACCAATATTTACAAAGCGTAGAGACCATGAACGAGTTTTTGAAAATGACCCTATTTTTTTAACTCAATGGAGATCTACCTTCGCTTTTGGTCAAAAAATGTTTGCCCAAACAAAGAAGATTTCCAAGTGGCTCCAATTTGGATCAGACTCTATGCATTGCCTCAAGAGTGCTGGGATAAGGAAATCCTCGAGGGAAATGGTAATACCCTAGGGACCTTCATAAAAACCTCATAACTCATCAAACAAGTTCTTTACACCTCGTATGCAAGGATTTGAGTTTATATCAACATATCTAGAGCATTACCAGAATCAATATTCCTTAGCTATCAGGACAATAATCAGATTCAGACAATAGACTATGATCATATTTCATTTCGGTGTTAAAAATGCCATGAGCATGGGATTCTATTTTAAAATCGCCCGATCAATAAAATAAAAACCAATATATAAAAAATAGACAGTGACAGAAAACAGCGGGTCTTGTATATCCTTGAGCAAACGAGTAGCGTCCAGATCTTTATGAAATGCTAATTCATCAAATGATTTTGCAAAAAGCACCTTTGTCTTTATTCATAAAAATAAGGACGATGTGGGAGACGGCAATGGCATTGAAGGTCAACACTAATTTAAGCTTTACGACAGGCGTAATGCCTCTACATCCTTTTGAAACAGCAGCAGGCGCAGAAGTTGCGGCCACATACGCGGAATGTCCGGAAACTGTAGGTGAAAACTGAAAGATGGTAGCTTTAAGGAAATTTGTAACACCAGCGAAAGCTATATATATATATCCCACACTGGTCCCAAGTATAAACAATTCATAATTCAAACTTTCATTTTCAAACATCAAGGTTTTAAATCCATATGGAACGCATGCCACTAGTCACACATCGAGCAGTCCATAACCAACGGTCTATAATGCGTGGCACTTGTCAAACATTTAGTGGTCCTGAATCCACCGCTGAGGGTGTACCAATTGTCAAAGATTTAGTGGTCCAGAACTTATGGCTGAGGGCCTGCCAATTGTCGACCATCCGTTAGCCCAGATTTTATGGCTGAGAACCTGCCACTTGTCGGCCATCAGTTCGCCCAGATCTTATGGCTGAGGGCTTGCCACTTGGCAGCTAACTGTTGGCCAGATCGAACCACTCGTCGTGTGCTACTTGTCAACCATCCGTTGGTCCAAATCCAACCATGCGTGGTGCGCCACTTGTCAACCATCCGTTGGTCAAGATCCAACCACTCGCCGTGTGCCACTTGTCAAACATCCATTGGTCCAGATTCAACCACTCGCCGTGTGCCACTTGTCAACCATCCGTTGGTCCCGATCCAACCACTCGCCGTGTGCCACTTGTCAACCATCCGTTGGTCCAGATTCAACCACTCACCGTGTGCCACTTGTCAACCATCTGTTCGTTCAGATCCAACCACTCGTCGTGTGCCACTTGTCAACCATCCGTTGGTCCAGATCCAACTACTCACCGTTTGCCACTTGTCAGCAATCGGGTAAACCAGATCTAACCACTCGCTGTGTGCCACTTTTCAGCCATCGGTTGGCCTAGATTCCACCACTCGCTGTGTGCCACTTTTCAGCCATCGGTTGGCCTAGATTCCACCACTCGCTGTGTGCCACTTGTCAGCCATCGGTTGGCCAAGATTTTACCACTTGCTGTGTGCCACTTGTCAGCCATCGGTTGGCCTAGAGTTTACCACTTGTCAGTCATCGGTTGGCCCCATATAATACCACTTGTCAACCATCTGTTGGACCAAATCTGACCACTCGTCGTGTGCCACTTGTCATCAATCCATTGGCCCAGATCCGACCACTCGTTGTGTGCCACTTGTCATCAATCCGTTGGCCTAGATCCGACCAGTCGCTGTGTGCCACTTGTAATCCATCTGTTGGCCCAGATCCAACAACTCGTCGTGTGCCACTTGTCATCAATCCATTGGCCCAGATCCGACCACTCGTTGTGTGCCACTTGTCATCAATCCGTTGGCCTAGATCCGACTAATCGCTGTGTGCCACTTGTAATCCATCTGTTGGCCCAGATCCAACAACTCGTTGTGTGCCACTTGTCTATCATCGGTTGGGCCGAATCCAACCAGCTGATGTGTGCCACTTGTCAGTCATTGGTTGGCCTAGATCCGTCTAGTCGCTGTGTGCCACTTGTCCGTCATCGGTTAGCCTAGATCCGACCAGTTGCTATGAACCCCTTGTGAGTCATTCGTTGGCCCAGGTCTGACCACTCGCTGTGTGCCACTTGTTCGTCATCGGTTAGCCTAGATCCGACAACTCGCTGTGTACCACTTGTTCGTCATCGGTCGGCCCAAATCTGACCACTCTCTGTTTGCTACGTGTCGGCCATCCGTTGGCTCACATCTGACCACTCACTGTGTGCCACTTGTCGGGCATCAGTTGGCCCACATCTGACCACTCGCTGTCTGCTACTTGTCGTCCATCCATTGGTCCATTCAATCATTCGCTATGTGCCACTGGTCAGCCATCAGTTGGTCGACATCCGACCACTCGCTGTGTGCCACTTGTCAGCCATCAGTTGGCTCAGATCAATAAGAAGAAGAATGTCTCAATCGAGCAGAGCTGAAGATCAATCAATTATCTTCTTGAATGAATTATTAGAAATGAGTAAGGTTTTGGCGAGAAACAGCAACAGGCTTCGGTTCGCTTGTTCCTTCAGTTCGATCTGCAAGTCGTAAGGTTGCGATTATATTATTAAAGCACGCACACACATGATTGTTGTTGGGTCAGTGAATTCAGTCATGGATCCCATTTCTTCCATTAGCTGCTTGAATGAAACAAGTTTCGAAACCGGGACAAAAAAAACGAACGCTGGTCCGTTCAAACCTCTGTTACTTGAAAATTAATAGGATCTGTTAATTCTTTCCAATTTGAATACAGATTGAAATAACCCGTATTAGTTCATTCATCCGATTGACTTACAACTCTCTGTCGTATGCCTCGTCCCTTTTCTCTGTCAGTTTTTATCTATTCAAAGTCAGATGCCATCTCCATTTACAGCTAAAAATATGCATGTTACTTCTGAGTTGTCTCTCACAATCTTGGAAATTAGAGATTGAAGAAATTTTCTCCGGGACAAAAGAAAACCAACGCTGGTCCGTTCAAACCTTTGTTACTGAAAATAAAAATTAATATGAATTTATGTTGGGAAACTTAAATGAAATCTGAACACGTAAAATTGGGAAGAAAAAGGTTATTGTGAGTTTCTTCTGAGTTGTCTCTCACAATCTTGGAAATTGGAGATTGAAGGAATTTTCTCTTTGATGACTAGTTCTTTACTGATTTACCACAGTTGTGCCGAAGGTTGGAATATCAAATATCTTGTGCCCTCAAAATCCATGATTATAACAAGAAAATTTGAAAGCTATTAGGTGTTTTGAGGACTAGTTCACTACTGATTTACCATAGTTATACACAAGGTTGGAATATCAGATATCTTGTATCCTCAAAATTGATGATTATAACAAAATTCTCAAGAATTTTATGCATTTCAAAGCTATTTGATGATGGATAAGTTACATAATTAGTTGTATTCAATGACTACAAAGGGCAATTTAACCATCAAATTCCATCACTGATTTAAAGACCTGAACTGTAAACGGTCAACGCCTCATCAATTGTTACAAGCACCTTTTTTTTTTTCTTACATGACACATCTATATTAATTTGTTTAATTGCTTTGAAAACCATGTACCTGTGCAAATGGCACGATCTGTCATGATATGGCACATTTATATCAATTTTGTTTGTTTAATGAATTTCAAAATCATTTCCTTGTCTAAATGATAAATGGAAACCAGTAGTTTAAAGGTTATTTATACCATCGGCACGGTGTCTATGTAGGTGATTAATCCTTGGTGGGTAGGACAAGTGTTTCAGAGCATTGTTATTTGTAGATATATAGTGTTCACTCTCTCAGTTTGGGGGATGGGCAGTGGTTTGCTTGTTTAAATGGTAATATCTATTTAGTTTAGATGAGGAATGTGTGAAATGGAAATTCACTAATTTTAAAAGTGATTTATAAACTCTGTATTGTTCCTTTAGATGAGTAATCTTTGGTGTGGCAAGATAAGTGTTTCACAACATTGTTACAAGTATATATAGTGTTTATTCTTCCAAAATATTTACATTGTTATTATACATAGATTGTGATTGTGAATAGGAAGAAGAATCAAGTGTTGGGGCTTCTCATTATATCTTGTATAAAGGTAAAGAGAGAGTGATGTATGTGTAAACATTAACACTCTAAAACATAGACTCTCAAGATTATTGAGGAAATTAATTATTACTATAGTTTAAGAAATTAATTATTATAATAGTTTTTGTGTGGTAATGATTAGACTATGATAATGTATTACATAAAGTAATGGTAAAATAACTATGTATTATGTTGTTTATGGTGGATTGATTTGGAATATTTGGATGTTTTATAGGATTAAATGCTAGAGGTAGGGTAGTATGATACCTCCGCTTAATATACTTGCGTAAGTTAATTTGATAGGAAATAACACGCAAATGTTAATTATGTGTTATTTTTATATGTGAGAAAAAAGAATATTGTGTCTCTTGTTGGTGATGTTACATATGGTAGATCTAAAACCAAAAGAATACTCTCTTGTTGTGATTGGCATTAGCACTCTTCAAAGGATATATCAAGAATAAAAGGTATTCATTGAGATGCTAGAAGGTATTCCTCTTGCTCAGGAGCATGATTGCATTGTTTAGTTGATTTTGAGGATCCATGTCACACATCAAACCAATCAATGTAACGGATACAAATGCACATCATCACTTGGGAAGGTGAGTAGTAGAATCCAACATATTTATGGGACATTATTGGAGAAAGTTGACTTAATAAAGCAATTATGAAACCATACGATATATTCTTCTAATTAGTAATGCTTAATGCATTACATGTCCTAATTTTTGTTTATGTTTATACTTACATGTGCATGTCGTAAAAATTCTACAAAATCACATATAGTCAAACTAAACAATGGTTGAGGATGTAGCTCAAAAGATAGAGTAGTCTCTTTGCATGTGCAAGGCACATGGTATGATACCATGCTCCTCCATTTTCAACTCATTTTGAATGGGATCAAATGGCGTAGTAACACATTTTAGATTACGTGCACCTTGATTGTAGCAAATAATGGTAGCATTTTAAGTTTTTAAGGGTAGGCGATCAATGGTTATTTTTACCAAAATTAATGAAATTATGTTGTGTTCTAACACAATTCATATAATCTGATGGAGAGATGTTGATAGACATCCCATGATATCATATACAATTATTATTTAAAAATATGGACACAAAGATCAATCAATGACAACCACCTTCAATTTATTAAATGGACCCTTCATTTAGCATTTATACCACTAGATCTTAGGATGGTATAGTCTCAATTAACTTGCACATTATAGTGGCAAGGACAACATAATTTGGATATGATAGAGATATGTTGGTAGACCTCCCATGATAATCATATACAAGTAATATCTAAAATATGGACATAGAGATCAACCAATGATAACAACCTTCAATTTATTTATTGGAGCCCTGATCTACCACTTATATCATCTGATCTTGGGAGGACATAATCTCAACCAAGTTACACATTCAAGAGGTGAGGAAAACATAGTCGGGATAACATTAGAATAAATATTGCAAGGTTACATATTTCATTCATATTCAGTGCATTGCAGGATCATGTATTAGTGATGTGGTAACAAAAGTTTTCTAAGTTCACATGAAGATAATGTGCAATGTTTTTAAAATAATAATTTTGTGGAGGCCAACACTAAAATGATGGACGCATTATAAGATGAGAAAAATGGAATTGAAATCAATGCAAAGGAAGATGGACTTTGATGCTTGTTTGTTCAACTTCCTCCTATTAGAATTAATTTACAGAGGAGAAGACGTATGGGTAAAGAGCATGAAGGTTGTTTGTCGTCTCCACTAAAATTGTACCAACCCTCTATACCAAGGTAGCGATGCATGTTATACTAATTACAATGCCAAAATATGACATTACATTGTTATATTTTTTTCATTTCACAATAGGTTGTGTGGCTTGGACATTGATGCAATGGTGCCACAATGAAAAAAAAATGAATAGGAAATGTTTCAAAATGGCACGATACTGTAACCACTATTCTTTAGTCAAAGACTTATTATTGACTATGATGTTAATTTCAACATGTTTTGTATACTAATGGCTTCTAGAGAACTGTATAGTACATTTGTTCTTAGGAAATGTCAACAAACTCAATGGTGAATGTGAAATCATGGTCTCCAGACTTGGACAAGTTTTATCTTCAGGACTAGAAGTTTAGCTCATAGATGTTCATGCTTTTGTTAAAAGGATGATAGATCCCCATCATCTCATTTATTTGATGTGGGGAGTCGGGGGACTTGTCTTTTGACTTGTTATTGAGAGAAAAAACTACAATTTTGGTCCACTTAAAAGTTTGTATTTGTGGTAGTACTCTTATTGATCATAGATACTCTTGATTTTATATCATCTTTGTCAAATCACTCTTAGATTCAAGAGGTGTATTTCTTTACTTCCATGGAGTGATTGGTTGATATTCATCATTCTTTTGGAATTAAAATGCCATCGTCAAATCACACTCAAATTCAATATTTTCTTCTTTGACATCATCATTGTCATGTATCGGTGATTATTCTTTAATGAATTGCACCACCCATGCATAAGATTGCTTGTAGAAATATTTGATTGCATTGTGAGCTTTAAAGAGGTTTTTGGTTTTTCAAGGCTAAGAAGAATGAGTCTCTATGGATATCTTGTGTACCCATCATTAAAAGTCAAGGTATTGTCATTATTGGTCACGATGACATTCTTTGCCCCATCTAACCATTACTTGTAATGTTATTTTCCCACTTCGGCAACATTTTTGTGCTTTGAATATTAAGGAAGATGTTGGGATGTAACATTTACTTCACCAAATATTGAGTGAACAATTTCTATCTTCTTTAGTAGCCACCTTATCAGATTAAAGATCACCTTGGTATCCACTTTTCTTTGTGTCCCTAGGGGATGTTAGTGTTATGGTTGTAATCTCATTGTAACACCCTAGTTTTGACCCCGTTTACATTAAAATGTATATGATGTAAATAGCGTTCTTTAATCATGGTGTGGAGCTCAAGGAAAAAGCCCCACCATCGATTTAACGTTTTATGTTTCGGCAATTAAAATCGATGCCGATGGTATTTCGTTCTAGCTAGACACATTATAATTTTGGACATCATGTAAATATGAAATTAATAAAAATACCCAAAACTAGCTTATGTCAATGCAACATTAAAAGAGACGGGGGCATGATTTCACAAGAAATAGGGAGGGAAAATATTCAAACCCTTGAGCCAATGGAGAAAAGCCAAATGTCAAAGGGAAAACCCATAAAGCTATCAACTACCCATTTTGTATTTTTGTGCCAATCATTTATTTCTGCCAGAGATTGGTGGAGGAAGTTATTTCCTTGGGATGGGAAATGTATGGAGGTCAAATTCGAATTGGGAATACAACCCATTTTGGAAAAATGTGTTTTGGCTTATTGAGCAAGTAAGAGCCCATAAATTCATTCCTCACCCATTATGCACCCACGTCTTACATCTTTTCTCACCCATCCTTCATTCAGGTTTGGCTCTCTCACGCAGTAAAAGGTTGTTGGGCTATCTCCTTCATGATTTCCTATCGATTCTTCATTTCTCCATACCCATAATTCGTTTTCTGCTTTGTTGAGTGAATGTGTAGCAAAGATTCACGTTTTGGGGGTTTGAAGAAGCCGTTTTTGCCCAAGTGAAGCCCGTAGACATTTTCGGAATTTGAATCCATGAATTGGGGGTTTGTAGAGGTCGTTTTTTCCTCTATGAAGCCATTAAACGTTTTCTGAAACGAATTGCTCACCCAGGGTCGTTTTTCCCCATTTGCCATTTTTCGTTTTTGGCTCTCGGGATGTTTTTCCTCAAACTCGGAACTTGTATTTTGCTGTGTGTGCATCCTTTGTTTTGGTCTAAACTGGTTTGGAGTGGAATTGGGTGAGAATTAGCATGATAAACCTAGTGAAGGAAGGAACCTCACAAAGAGATCAAGAGGGGTTGGTTATTCTTTCTTGCACACCTTGAAGAACACTGGAAGGAAAGGCATAGCCTGAGGGACTGTGTAGTAGAGAAGGGCATGCTTCCTTGTGTTGGGTGTGTAGGTGTTGGGAAAACCAAGCCAGATCTTGTGTAGGTGTCCATGGCTCTGTGGTTGAGCTCACTAGCTTAGCAATTCAACATTTCCACCTCCTTAGTAGCATGATAAACCCAACTGTGTTTTGCTTTGCCGAGTTGTGACGTGTATTTGGCTATGTATGAGCCTGATGTTCCCTTATTCCTTATGGAAATCATGCCCATATCGGGGGTGGCAGTGCTGTTGAGATATTGATGAGCACACTGGCCTATGGTTGGGTGGAACGTTGCATCAACATAGTTGGTTGCGAGAAGCTTCTTCTCAAGATAAGTATTTTCTTGTGTTTAGTCTCTGCAACTATATTGGCTTTAATGAATTATTATGAACATGATGAATGCTTGAATGAAATGTATTTGCTTCCGCTATAGATTGCACGCATTATGCATCTGTGTATGCTTTTTATTTCCAATGCATTTTTATTATTCATGTTCATGGGGCTAGATTCCTCGGTTAAATGATAGCAGTAGCGTGCAATCGTGTCCTCTCGGAGGGGAGGGGACGTGACACTCATCTTAGTGGCACCCGTGACCATTTATTATCTATTATGTAGTTTCATAGGGTTACATTAGTGCACCCATGGTGTTATGTTTTGGCTAAGTTTTTGCTTCTTAGCATTTATGATATAGAGCTAACCTAGGGTGATCTCCCAATATTAATTGCATAATCTACGATGTGCCTCAATCTAATTTTTATCATCAAGTATGGTCATTTTATGTAATGTATTGTGTTAGATCCAATATAGTGAATATTAATGGTATAATTGTGTCCACATATATTTGGCATGTATGTTCTTGGGTTTATGTAATATCCCGATTGATATTTCTTCCTTGTATTGATAAAGTTTATGGTTTTGGTTCAAAGTTTCAGTGTGTTGTAACTTAAGGTTGGATATTATTAATTTGCATGCAATGTGAAGAGTGTGTACAAACCCCAAAATAACAATAAGTGGAAATCACTATGAAATTAATTGAAGAGACACACCATTATTAATAGCTTGAGTATTTGAACATTTTCAAGAACAAGCATGCACACCATGCAATCCTAAGCAAGGTGAAAACGTGTTTCTTTTTAGTGGTTGACGCCCATGCAAGGAAAATATCCCTCTATGGGTGATAATCTTCACGTAGATGATCCAATACTTTGTTAATGATGCTGAGATTTTCTCATATGTGGTAGTATGACCCCCATGGAGATGTAGGCTGGAACATGCAAAGTTTCTGATCACTTCTAGTACCCGGCAAATTGTTTTTCCTGAATAGAAGGGTGTCTCTCTTCCCCACGTTTTATCTTGTAACTTCTTTTCAATGTGCAAGAGATGATTGTATATTCACTAGCTATAATAAGTTGACCCTTCTGATGAGAATAAAAGTGTCATGAAAAATGAATAGAGTCTCTATGGTTCAATACAAATTGTTCTCAATATCTCCAATGCACCCCCATCAGCAAAATGTGACTCTTTAATCCTTTGCTTCTCGATGTACTTGATCTCCTGTTGAATATTGCATACCTTGAAGTACTGATGATAGCTCTGAGTGATCTATTCATAAAGTGATTATGGAAGATAGATTTCACCGCCGAAAATAATTGTTAGTTGATGGCTTACGCCCTCAACCCCAACCTGTTGTTGCAACTATTGTTGTTGTTTCCCTCGAAGCCAATCTCAAAACTGAATAATAACAATAGATACCTTTTTGGTTCGAATTATCTTCTTTTATAGCTTTTAGGATTTGAATGGCTTTACTTATGCATGCATGCAAACCTAATTGCTCATTGATGCATGCAAGATGAAATAAGGCTCACATGCTCTGCATGTTTTTTGGTAACTGGTCTGAGCCTTCTTTAATATATTGATGACCAAATAATACTGAATAAGTGTTCCTTTATGCTCTCGGTATTAAATGTCCTCATTCAATTCCCTTTTCCTTGATACTCACTCAAACCTATGGGAATTAAGTAGGTTAATAGGTTTATCAGATGCTTCAGTTAGAAGAGTACATTACAATCCTCCTCGTTTGAAATTGCTTGTCCTTAAGCAATTGTAAACCGAGATGTTGCAATACATGTTCTCCTTCCCATGTGGCATCTTCACTAGGTAATTCTTTCCATTGTACCAAGTATTCCCTAATTACCTTGTTTCTGAGTTTCTTTTCTCGAACATGTAAAATCTTTTCCGGAATCAACACTAGGAGTCCTTCATCATCTAACTGAGGTAACTCAGTGGATGGAGCGATGTGTTTCCCCACAGTTTTCTTGAGATTTGATACACGTTAAGGGTTTTACTTTCCTCCAGAAGCTCGAGTTCATAGGCCACCTTCCCAACTACTTTGTAAGGACCATAGAAGCGAGGTTTCAGTTTCTTCGCTCTTTGTTTCTTGAGTGAATATTGTTTGTAAGGTTGTATTCGTAAGTATACCAAGTTTCATATCTCAAAACTACTCTCAACCTGGTGTCTGTCCACGTACATTTTTTGTCGGTTTTGTGTTGTTTGTAAATTCTCTTTTAGTACCATAAGAATATCTTGATTGTCATGCACAAAATATTTTTCCTTAGGTTCTCTGTTATATTTGAAGAATATATATGCAAATTTTAGTGCCTCATAACCATGTAAATCCTTTAAAGGAGTCATCCCAATAGACATATGGTGGGTGGTATTATAGCAGTACCCGCCAAGTGTAGCCATTTAATCCATGTCCTCTGTTTCTCTGCTATAAAATTTCTTAAATACCCTTCAATCCATTTGTTGACTATTTATGTCTATCCATCACTCTAAGGATGATAACTTGTGCTAGTAGCTAATTTTCCCCCCACTAATCTGAAAAGATCTTTCCAGAAAGCACTGGTGAATTTACTATCTTGGTCACTGACAATAGTCTTAGGTAATCCATGTAGTTTGGAATGACAAATAAATGAGCAAATTTTGTCAGCCTGTCCACTGCCACATATAAGAAATCTCGTCTCTTACCTTGGGAAATCCTGTAATGAAATCCATCGAGATGATTTCCCATTTCTACTCAGGTATAGGTAATGGATGAAGTAACCCTACTAGAAGAGTGTGTTCAACTTTATTCTACTGGCATGTACTACACTCTCTAACATGTTGCATTACTTCTTTTTTGAGGCCTTTCAATGAGAACTTCTCTCTAATCTATCTGTAAGTTTTCAAAAAATCTTGATGCCCTGATAATGAAAAATCGTTCGAAGAATGTAAAACCTTTTTCTTTAAAGTTGATTTTGGGACTAGGTAGATCCTACTCTTGTAGTAAATGATGTCACCGATTACCCTATACTTTTCATCCCTTATTTGTTCATTTAACAACTCACAAGTAAATTTATTTTTGAATATTCAACCAATAGATGAGACCTCAACTCGGTAGATATACTCATGAGTGATAAATAGGTTGGTCGTTTTGATAATGCATCTTCTACAACATTGTTTACCCCCTTAACATATTCTATCTCAAATTCATAATCCTGGACCTTGTTGATCCATTTCTGTTGTCGTTCATTTAACTCTTTTTGTTCTAAGAAGTATTTGAGGTTGTTGTGATTTGTCTTAATTTTAAACTTGCTTCCTACCAAACACTGCATGAATTTTGTTAAGGTGTGTAAGATTACTAGTATTTCCTTTTCATATATAGAGTAGTGGCGTTCATAATATTTATGTTTTTTGCTTTCAAAGGCGATCGGGTGATGGTTATGTATCGATGCTTCCCATATTCCTTCCCCTCAAGCATCACACTCTACTACAAAGTGAAATCAAGTAATGCCAAAACGGGACATGAATTCATTATCTTTTTCATCTTTCCAATTGTTTGTTGTACCCCTTATGTCTAGTCGAATGCCCTTTTCTTTGTAAGATATGAGAGTAGTGCAGTTAATTGAGAAAATCCTTTAACACACATGTAATAAATGCAAAGGCCCAAAAATCCCTCAATTATGTTACATTTTTTGGTGTAGGCCAATCCAAGATAGGTCTATTTTTTTCCATATGAACCTATACTCCATCGGTACTTATTACATGCCTTAGATATAACATTTATTGCATACCAAACTCACATTTAGACATTTTAGCATAAAATGATTGTTCTTCTAGAATTCCTAGTACTTCATCTAGGTGTCTCAAATGTTCTTCCCAAGGTTTACTGTAAATTACAATGTCATCAAAGAACACAAGTAAAAACTCACGCAACTAAGCCTCGAAGGTGTGGTTCATGCAATATTGGAGAGTTTCCGGTGCATTGGTGAGCCCAAAAGGCATGACTAAAAGTTCGCAATGACCAAAGTGGCAACGAAAAGTTGTTTTTGCAATATCTTGATCTCTTACTTGGATCTAATGATACCCTGATTGGAGGCCAATTTTTGAGAAGTACTTCGCCCCCTGTAATTCATCCATTAACTCATCAATTCTGGGAATGGGGTACATGTTCTTTTTATTTTTCTTATTGAGGGCCATATAATCGATACACATCTATAACGTTCCATCTTTCTTTATACCAATACTACTGACGATGCAAATGGGATAGAACTTGGTCGTATGTGACCTAACTCCAGTAATTCCTTTATTTTTTTTCTATCTCATATCTGTACCTTTTAGGTCGATGCATGTATGGAGTGGTGATAATTTCCTGTGTTCCCTCCTCTAACTCAATGATATGATCGAACCCTCTGTCTAACGGTTGACCCCCTAGAAGATCTTTGAATACTCTCATGTTTTTGTAGCAATGAATGTATATTTGTTGGATGTTGGGTGTTGCTATCTGGAGGTTTATGAAAAGTGACAAAACATTTGACTAACCACTCTATGTCTCCCTATTTGAGCAGTGCCTCCATCCTAGTTGATGATACTGGCTTGGGTGGGTAAGTGTTCATGCCTCTCAAGACTATCCCTCTTGCCATCCTGTCACTAGAATTCCATTTCCATGGTCCTATAATCCGTAGTATACTTCCCTATAAAATAGATCCATTGAACCCCTAATACTACATTCGTATCTGCTACATTTACCACATAAAAGGAGTCTGACATATTATAGTTTCCTAGTGTGACATTTAGTTTGAGAATCCAATGGTTGCATTCCATGTTTTTATTGCCTGCAACTGTAATTGTGAATCCTTCGGATTCATGTTTGAATGCCTCGCCTAGCCACCATGCTGCATCTATAAAATTGTGGGTTTTCCCACCATTAATCAACACACCTGCCTTGTGGCCTTGTACTACTCCATTGACTCGAAGAGTATGAAACCTGGGTATTCTTGATAATGTAGCAATAAATTTTCCCTTAGACTCTCCATGGAGTGACTCCTCCTTTGCTACTCTAAGCTCCTTAGTAGCTCCATGTTCAGGCTCATCCTTGTCTTCTTCACTATCTGAGTTGACTTCTATATAGCGTGATTTAGCTTTCCCTGCGCACCTGTGACCTGGAATCCATTGTTCCTAACAAGTGAAGCATAATTTATTTCTTTTGAGTTCCTTCCTAGTGTAATCATCCATCCAATTTTTATCCGTCCATTCTTGTTGGAAGGGTTTCTTATCTTTATCTTTAATTGGGAAATTTGTCTTAATCGAAAATCTGTTATTGAAAACCAAATCTTGTAAGTCGGGTTTTATTAATGGCATCACGTAAAGTGGATGGTTTGTAGGCTTTTACCCACCCACATAAAGGCTCACCATAATTGCCTTTATGTTATTGGTTAGTTTAAATAACATAACCAATCTTCTCTTGGATACATTTGTCTACATAACTGCCACTCTCTAAAACTCTGATATAAAGGCCTATGCACTGCTAGTTTGCTTGAGCTGAGCTAGCTCTCTGAAATATATCTTAGGGTCCCTCTTATCAAACTGTTCCATGATCCTCTATGTGAAATCACTGTATGAAATGATGGTGTTCTGACCCAGTGTCACTAACCCATGGTATCACTGCTCATGAGCCTCGTCATCCAATTTAATGGCACTTGTCTCTGTCATAGTGTTTACTTGCAAATAAGTATCCAACTTCTGAAACCATATTCTCGCTGAACAACTGCGAGATCCGTTAAAATTAGGAATGGTCAACTGGACTACTGTCTTCTATAATTCATAATTCATAATTCTAAGTAAACCGTCTATTAAAATTCCTTAGTTGGTTCATGCTTTTCATATTGCAGAAGTTTCAGAATGACATAGTTGAGTGGAACTCATCTCCCAAATCACTGTATTCTTGTAGATATGCCCCAAATGGTTCACTAAGTTCGACCGGTATGACTGGTCCCGTGATGGAATTTTCCATAAAGTGAGGCATGGCAGGTCTGGAAGGCTTATTGTATATGTGAGGAGTGTTATGCATATGAGTGTATGCATGCTTCCCGCTACTCCTAGTGGAACCTCTATCTCCAAGTGAAATTGGTAGACTGTTCTAACTCTACTTTTGCTTAATAACCAAACCGTTTATAGAATGCAACATCTTTTTCTGTCCCATAGCTAAATCATTTAAGGAACTAACCAGAATCTAGAATGCAATCTTGTCTTCATATTCCCTTGATCCCTTTCCTCTATCAAAGTGTATCCATGTTGTGTCCATGTTTGAATATGTGTCTTCTAAGTTAATCTCTTATAATTCTAAATCCTCTGTGTATATGCCTTTCCTTCTTCTATAGGTCACAAAAGTAGTGTCTTCAAGATTTATTTACTGTTCATGTTCAAGCACACAATTGGCGAGGAACATGCTCTGATACCACTGTAATATCCCGACTGATATTTTTCCTTTGCATTGATAAGGTTTATGGTTTTGGTTCAAAGTTTCAGTGTTGTAAATTAAGGTTGGATATTATTAATTTTCATGCACTATGAAGAGTGTGTACAAACACCAAAATAACAATAACTGGAAATCACTATGAAATTAACTGTAGAGACGTACCATTATTCATATCTTGATTATTTGAACATTCTGGAACAAGCATGCATAGCATGCAATCATAAGCAAGGTGAAAATGTGTTTCTCTTCAGTGGTTGACGCCCATGCAAGGAAAACGTACCTATCTAGGTGATAATCTTCGCGTAGATGATCCAATACTTTGCTGATCATGCTGATATTTTTTGTATGTGATAGTATGACCCCCCTGGAGATGTAGGTTGACAAATGAAAAGGTTTTGAACACTTTTGGCACCCTAGCAAATTGTGTTGCCTTAATAGGAGGGTGTCCCCCTTCCCCATGTTTTTGCTTGTAACTTCTTCCAGTGTGCAAGAGATGACTGGATATTCACCAACTATAGTAAGTTGACCCATCCGATGAGAATATAAGTGACATGCAAAAGAAACGAAGTCTCTATGGTTCAACACGAATTGCCCTCAATATCTCCAATGCACCCCAACAACAAAACATGACTCTTTAATCCTTTGCTTCTTGATGTAATTGAACTCCTATTGAACCTCGAATACCTTGGAGTACTGATGATAAATCTGAGTGATCTATCCAGAAAGTGATTAAGGCAGATATATTTCGTTGCCGAAACACTTGTTAGTTGATGGCTTACGCCATCAACCCCAACCTGTTGTTGTGGATGCTCTCGAAACCAATCTCAAAAGTGAAAATAACAATAGATATCTTTTTGGTTCGACATAACTTCTTATATAGCTTTTAAGTTTGCATGACTTTGCTTTTGCATGCATGCAAACCTAATTGCTCATTGACACATGTAAGATGAAAAAAGGCCTGCATTCTCCACATGCTTTTTGATAACTGCTATGAGACTTCTTTAATATATTGATGACCTAATAATATTGAAGAATTGTTCCTTTCTGCTTCCGATATAAAATTCCCTCAGTTAATTCCATTTTCCTTGATACTCGCTCGAACCTATGGGAACTAAATAGGTTAACAAGTTTCTCAGATGCTTTAGTTAAAAGAGATGCATTATAGTTTACTCTTGAATATATATAGTTTTCAAAAATATTTCAAGTTTTCTTCTTTTCAATCTACAATACATTGTATTTTATCAAAGATGAGCATATTCCTCTTATGTAATGAATATTACATTCAATATAATGCATCTCTTTACATTCAATATAATGAATATTAATGGTATAATTGTATCCATGCATATCATTGGCATATTTGTTCTTGGGTTTACTCTTGATTAGATGCCATGCAACTTGTTATATTCACAACTCTAACTAATCTAGTTTTCCAAAACTATTTCAAGTTTTATTTTCTTCAATCTACAATATATTGTATTTTATCAAAGGCAAATACAATTTAGTATCTAATATGTTATGTAATCATTTGTCATTATCCTCAAAGAGATGCACGTCGAAGGATGATGAAAAATCAAACTCGAAAACATTTGTATTCCATCATTGAAATTGTCCAATCAAATAGGTATCAACTTCAAGTTCTTAACATGTTAAAGATGAGAGTCAGGTCTCATCTGGATGTTACCAAAGCAAAATTTGGTAACAAAATTATATGAAAATCCATGGAACATCTCTTAGAGACAAAGGGTATCCTTATATTATGTTTAATTAGTATACAACATATAAAATAATATATTTTGATTTTCTTTTAAGTGGCTTGAATGAGAACAATATACGTATTTCCTTTTCTTAATTGGTATATCAAAATAAATATGATAAAACAAATATTATGTTTAAAAGACATGAGCATTAAAAATATATATTTTTAAATTTTCTAGAAGTTTTTGAAGTAAATGTAATTTTGAATATATATATATATATATATATATATATATATATATATATATAAAAGAAATTTGAACAAAAGATACAAATTATGTTCCAAAGTCAATTTTTTCTTGACTTTGATATGGAAGTATTACCCATTATTAAGAAACATGACCTTTTCCATAAAACATAACAATGATGAAATATTACTTTTTGCATTAAACATAACCACTTTATCTATATGACTTTTTTCATAAAACATAACAATGATGAATATTAATTTTTGCATTAAACATAACCAATTTATCTAGTAGTTTCCCTATAAGGGGCAAAGGAATGCCGAAAAGGAAAAAATGGGAAGTAAAGTAAATGCCTTGAATTGTAAAAAAGAATAGTAAAAGAAATGCCATGAAGAGCTTGTTGTGTGGTTTTCTTTGAGTGGTCTAAAGATGATTCAATTATTGTGGAAGTTCAGACTCAAGAAAATCTCATCTTTCTTCTCTGACCCATATGTGGAAGTTAAATTTCATTTCGAGTATTCCTTGTTGAATGGTAAGTGTATGGTTATGGTATCTCCATGTATGTGTCCCTCCTCTAAAATATACAACACGATATTATCTTATTATATATATTAATGTAAATGTATAGATATTTTAACTTTTATTGAAATACATGCATTATAGAGTTGTAAAACCACACAAAGTGATCATACAATTGTTGAAATCAGTCTTGGAAAGGAGGTCCACACCATTTCAAAGCATAGGGATTGTTTTGAAACTCGAAATTGACAATATAGAAAATGATAAGGTCCATGATTTAAGTAAGTCAAAGTTAGCATATGCATATTGTTGTTAACTCTTGATTGAACAAATTTTGTACACTTGGTACTCATATATCGAGACAGGAAATATTTTGGTTTTAGGGTTGTTTTTTTGTTTTTCTATTGTCTAGCTTTTATGGTTAAATTCACTAAATCTTTATTTTAACTTCATATAATATTTTTGATGAATTTTATTTTTCTATTGCTTATGATGATGGCGAACCGATTATAATTTGAATATATTATATAGCATATTAAAATATTGTCTCAAATCCATGACAATGAAACCCTGGATTTTCTATATGTGTTAGTATGACCCCACTAGAGATGCAGGCCGACACATGCAAAGGTCCTGATCACTTCTAATACCTTAGCAAATTGTTTTTCTTGAATAGAAGGGTGTCCCTCTTCCCCACGTTTTTGCTTGTAACTTCTTCCAATGTGCAAGAGATGACTAGATATTCACCAGCTATAGAAAGTTGACCCTTCTAATGTGAATAGAAGTGTTATGCAAAAGGAACTGAGTCTCTATGGTTCAATACAAATTGTTCTCAATATATCCAATGCACCCCCAACAACAAAATGCAACTCTTTAATCCTTTGCTTCTTGATGTGCTTAATCTTCTGTTGAATATTGAATACCTTGAAGTATTGATGAAAGATCTGAGTGATCCATATAGAAAGTGATTAGGGTATATAGTTTTCATCGCTAAAAACACTTGTTAGTTGATGGCTTACGCCCTCAACCCCAACCTGTTGCTGCGACCACTGTTGTTGTCGCTCTCGAAACCAATCTCAAAAGTAAATAATAACAATAGATACCTTTTTGGTTCGACTTATCTTCTTTTATATCTTTTAGGGTGTGGATGACTTTACTTTTCCATGCATGCAAACCTAATTGCTCGTTGATGCATGCAAGCTGAAATCAGGCTCGCATGTTCCGTGTGCTTTTTGATAACTGCTCCAAGCCTTCTTTAATATACTGATAACCTAATAATACTAAATAAATGTTCATTTATGCTCTCGACATTAAATGTCGTAGGCCAATTTCCTTTTCCTTGATATTCACTCGAACCTATGGGAATTAAATAGGTTAACATGTTTATCACATGCTTTAGTTAGAAGAGTACATTACAGTCCTCCCCGCTTGAAATTGCTTGTCCTTAAGCAACTGTAAACCAGGTTGTTGCTTCCCATGTGACATCTTCACTAGGAAATTTTTCCACTGTACTAAGTATTCCCTAATTACCCCGTATTTGAGTTTCTTTTCTTGAACGAGTAAAATCTTTTCTAGAATCAACACTAGGATTCATTCGTCATATAACGAAGGTAACTTTGTGGATGGAGTGATGTGTTGCCCCACCATTTTCTTGAGATTTGATATATGAAATACATTATCGATTTTACTTTCCTCCGGAAGTTTGAGTTCATATGCCACCTTTCCAACCTTCTTGACTACTTTGTAAGGACCATAGAAGCAAGGTTTTAGTTTCTTCGCTCATTTTTTTTGGAGTGAAGATTGTTTGTAAGGTTGTAGTCATAACTATACCAAGTCTCCTATCTCAAAACTACGCTCAACCCGATGTCTGTCCACGTACAATTTTTGTTGGTTGTGTTGTCTGTAAATTCTCTTTTAGTACCTTAATAATATCTTGATTGTCATGCACCCAATCTTTTGCCTTAGGTTCTCTGCTATCTCCAAAGACTATATATGTTGTGTCGTGCCACCATGCCATGCCATATTCCATGTCTTTCTATTCAATAGATTAAACAAAAAGATTCAAAGTTGTATGGTAGCCAAAATGTATGCCCTGCTCATCCACTAAAAAAATTCTTAAAACTGTTATCAATACTCTTATTACTACTTGATGTATCATCGTTATTAATTATCTAGTATTAAAACTGTTATCAATACTTTATATATCATCCTTATGTATGTGTTATATATATTATAGAGATATATTATTGATATATTCGTGCTTTAATCTACACTTCACTGTCTTGTAGGTTTTATGTATATATTAACTTTATAGATCATATTTTATGTATAATCTCTATGGACGTGTTATTAAGATATATCATTAGTACATTTATTCTTTATTCTACACTCAGATTGTTTTCATTGTTTGTAGATTTTGTGTATATATTGACTTTTAGATCTTTTATACAGAGAGATCTTTTTGATACATTTATGTTTTAATCTAGATTTCCCTGTAAGGTGTGTATATATTAACTTTTTTAGATCACATAAATCTTGTTGAGATATTTTTAATAATATTTATTATAATTAAAATGTATTTATATATATGACAAAATTATATTTTATATTCTTTTTCCTTTTTTAAAATATAGTTAAATGTAATATTAACGTACATTAGAAAAAAAAATATTAGTTTATATACTTGCATTATGACAATTTCTAAGAAATTTTTGCTTACATATTGCATCATGACCATTTCTAAGAAATTTGTGCTTACATATTGCATCATGACAATTTCATTATAAAAAAATAAAATAAACATACACAACCATAAAATATATAATTAAAATGTATAATGTTAAACATATATAACCAAAAAATATATTTTAAAAATGGCTTTTATATATATATATATGCTTGCATCATGACAATTTCATTGTATTAGTAAAATTACACCATTACACAAATGTTAAAAGATGTTAAACATACACATTATATAAAACATTTTATTATTATTTTTAAATGTAATATCCAATGTAAATGTAATAAACATGTGCATTAGAAAAAATAATGTTTATATTTATATTTCGTTGTATTAGTCAAATTACATCATTACACAAAGTCAAAAAAATGTTAAACATGCAGCACCAAAAATATTGGTCAAATTACAAGTCAAAAAGATGTTAAACATACGCCACCAATATAACCTAATGTTTTTTGTCATTGTTGTATCAAACACATTAATAATGTTAAATATGCATCGAAATGCTTCATGGAGGATATTGTAAACTATTTCCCGATGCCAAATAAGAGCATATTGATATGCCATATTCTTTGAAAATCAGTCTTGTTTGTCATCCTTTGATTGACAAGTTTGTCGTTTTCATATGATTGATGTAGTAACTTGCACCTAAACCAATAGGTTTCACAATATTGAACCTACATGAAATATTGCAACCATATGACATGAAACTAAGGATTTATTACTACAGAGGTTATCTAAAATCCTTGTAATCATATTGATGGCTTAGCTGGCCCATGGCAAGAATCAAGACTGGATATCATATTGACCTTTTCGGATCATAAATAACACAATTTTTGCCAAAACTGGCGAGCGACAATTTCATCAATTTCATCACAAGATAGATTGCAGCGAGGTTGAGTGGGAACAATTCAAAACTATAATTTTGACTCAAGCATGAAAATATGCTTTCAAGAATAAAACATCCAACAAGATAGATTGCAACTAGGTTGAGTGGGAACAATTCAAAACTATAATTTTGACTCGAACATGAAAATATGCTTTCAAGAATAAAACATCCATCAAACTTTGTTGAGTGAAGATGGCTGAACAGTTTAATATGTATCAACCAAGAGATCATACATCAAAATTTGTTGAGTGAAGATGGCTGAACAGTGGAATATGTATCAACCAAGAGATCAACCTTTGTTTAGTGAAGATGGCTAAAGAAAACTTGAATATGCATCAACCAAGAAATAAAGGCAATTACCACCATTTTGAAAACACATCTCAGTAGCATTGTTGACAATGCATAGCTACATTATCCATGTCATTGAATAAACATCGAATTTCATCATAATAGTCCTATATGATTGCAGCTTGGTTGATTTGCAAAACACTATTTTTGGCCAATATGAAAAGCTTACATTGAATTTCATCATAAGAGTCCTATACGATTGCAACTTGGTTGATTTGTGTTATCACATATATAGTAGCCAGGCTACCATATTCTATTTTTCAGATAAAGTTATTTTCAGCCAGATCTCTTACATATGAGATGCTGAGATGGACATTTCTGATGGATCATTTTTGTATTAGTGGACTATTGTACTCTCCCATGCCAGGACCGAGTCTCAGGACACTCAGATTTGAGGACCGATATAGCCATTTATGTTATTTCAGAGCAGTAGTGGATGCCCAGTGTTATATCAGTACTTTCTCATTGGATATATGGTGTTTCATATGGATTATATTTCCTGGATATGACTCAGTATTTTATATGGTGTTGTGGTTATTATTGTT